>JAVIAB010000124.1:87888107-87914030 GCA_032433765.1 Megaustenia siamemsis | reverse complement strand
GTCATGTAATGAGAAGGAAACAGCTGGAATATATTGTAACAACTGGGAAAATTGAGGGACGAAGAGATAGAGATAAGAGAACAGATATCAGACAGTTTAAGAGAATGGCTTGGGAGAAGGGAAGTCGCGATAGCTCAGTGGTTAGTGAACTGGACTACAAAGGACAAGAGGTAGGGTTCGATCCCAACCGACGGCTTCTGTTTCACCCAGCCTTTAATGGGTACCGGATTTTTTTCTGGGAAAGTAAAGCGGCACGGGCGTAATACTGACCACATTACTCCAAAATCATGTGCCGAAGGTCTGTAACATTTATGGTCACTAACACCATATTCCCTATACGCCACATGGCGTGACAGGGGTACTATACTTTACTTGGGAGAAGGTGAACAACAGAAATGATAAACAACTGTCCAGATCGAAAGTTGTTGAGAGACATGATCACCTACGCCAGCAGGCCCGGTACTCTTGATGATGATGATGATGATGAATTAAAGAATATTTTAATTAGTGAAAAAATTTAAGAAAATCCCGCTTGGTTCAGATTTTAATGTGAGAAATCTGTCTAAGTACGAACATCCTGGAAAAGTTGGTTTACTATTATGGAGATTTACATTTGAAGTCACAAATGGTGGAATTGAGGATTCGTGTTCTTCTTTCTAGCCTTTGTCCTTATTTGTCTAATTGGACTATTCTTCCGAGATCGTCAAATAGAGAATGTGGACAATGATCATGGTCAGACATCTAGTTTGTCGACTCTCGTGACATTAGTTCATTATGAGTCACTGATTGCTATTCCAGAGATAATATCAGCAGTTCATTATGAGACAATGCTTGCTGCTATACCAGTGATAATATCAGCAGTTCATTATGAGTCACTGATTGCTATACCAGTGATAATATCAGCAGTTCATTATGAGACAATGATTGCTATACCAGTGATAATATCAGCAGTTCATTATGAGTCACTGATTCTATACCAGTGATAATATCACCAGTTTATTATATGTCACTGATTGCTATACCAGTGATAATATCAGCAGTTCATTATGAGTCACTGATTGATATTCCAGAGATAATATATAGCAGTTCATTATAAGTCAATGATTGCTATTTGAGGAATAATATCAGTAACTCATCATGAATCTCGGACAGCTGAATGAACTATTTCAACAGCTGATTTTGAATATCTGGCTGCTATCTGAGCAATAACTGTGTACTTCAGATTTCTTCATTTGATTTTCTTATAATTTTTAACTTGGCAACCACTGAAGATATTAAGTTGATAAACGCATGAGATGAGTTTAGGCAAAGACAAATATTGACATGCACGCCTTATGTACAGAAATGCATGTACAAGTTTACCTAATTGTGTGCATAATGTATTTTTATCAGTTGGCGTTAAGCAAAATTACACAATGAAGTATCGTATTAATGAAGTTAAGGGCATCAAGATGCACCTACCTGGCCAAAACGTCGACTTTTGTTTTGTCCATTAAAACGTACCACTTTTTTCTCTTTTTTTTTTTTTTAGAACTGCTATCGTATTAATGGTTCTTAAATGTTACGTAGAGCCAGTTTTAACATATGGATGCGAGTCATGGACAATAGGACAACAGACAAGAAATTACTGGAGTCTGTAGAAATGTGGTATTACAGAAGAATGTTGAGAATACCATGGACAGCTAAGAAGAGTAATGAAGAGGTTCTGAGAGAGGTCAAAGCGAAAAGAGAGCTAATTTCCAATGTTAGGAAAAGACAATCATCATTTTTCGGCCATGTAATGAGAAGAGAACAACTTGAATATATTGTAACAACTGGAAAAATTGGGGGACGAAGAGATAGAGGGAAGCAAAGAGAAAAAATAACAGACAGCTTAAGAGAATGGCTTGGCAGAAGGTCAACAACGAAATTATAAATAGCTGCCGAGATCGAAAGTTGTGGAGAGACATGAGCACCTACGCCACTAGGCCCGGTACTTTATGATTATGATGATCGTATTAATGAATAGTTTAAGGCGGTATTCACATATGATACCTGATTCTTTACAACAGTGTCCGTCTAATTTTCAGGAACAAAAGTATATCAAAACATTCCGGTGGAAAGTTCACATTTCTGTGTAATTTACAGATAATGTGGCTACTCGGTGGCCGAAACGTTAATAATGTCTTATTTCCCTTCTAACTGCATGCCAAATAGAGTTTTACGTTCATTTTTTCAAGTTTTTTCAGCTTTACTCGCGGCCCCGCACGGTATTTATATATTTGTGATAGTCTCAATTTTGCATATAAAATATTACCACAGATTTTCATCAAAATAATATAATATATATATAATATAATATATATATATTATAAAGAAATATAATATAAATGTTTATTTAATAGAAGCTTTGCGTAAAAATGTTATCTTGTAAATTAAGACATAAATAGACGCATGCAAAGACTAGGAATCGCGTTAGTGACAAGCGTGTTATTTCTTATTTGAGAACTAAGACCTGAAGGAGACTAGAAGAATGAACGGGCTCCTTCAGATGGGCTCTGGTCCTGGACAGATGCCCCTGCCTTCAATCACCCTCACCACCCTCACTATAACGGCAGCAACCATCACCACCACCCTCACCATCACCATCATTCTCATCTCGGACAATTGTATCAACAGCAGAGGCCATCTTTCGCAATTCAAGAAATTCTTGGTCTGGGATGCAGACAACCAGCATCCCCGTCTCCAGTTGGAGATCCAGGCCTTATGGAACCTTCTGGCAGCTTGTCTGCAGTACAGAACAGCCTCGGTGGAATGTATTTCTCAACAGGACCATCGGTTTCCCAATGTCTTCAGAATGAACAACAAAACCAAGGCTATCAAACGAGCTCTCATCACGGGAGTGCCCACACTCACGGGTCTGGCCCAGGCACACTTTACCCTTGGAGATTTGATCTTACACCATCTTCTACCCCACAAACTCTATCTGCTCCACGGTTTTCTGGAGTTGGACGACACGGAGAAGAACTCAATTTTGGGTACAAACACAGCATTGCAGATGAAGGTAAGGGAACCATTTTGACTAATCTCATTAGTATCTGTCTTTGGGTACTTGACCTCTTCAATCTTGATATTTTATCTTTTTTTCTCTCTCTCTCTCTCGGGGGTTCACATGATAACTGCTAAAGGCATTGATTGTTATCTTCTCAATCCGCCCTCAGAAGGACGTTAAATAGGCGTAGATGCGTTGCGTTGTGATTCGCAATATAATTATGTGTTATTTACGCGCCTTTCAACCCTACACATTCGACTTCTGATGACATTTTTGAGTACCGATTGTCTCCCTGTTTTATCGCTACTCACTGGGCCAAGCTAGACATGTTTTTAGTCTGTTTCTGTAGACACCACGAAGATGTGAAGTAGGGTCTGGATGATTCTGGTTTACCGATCCTACGATCAGCTATAAGTCGCTGACTGCTTCCAGCTCTGCTGTTTTCTTTTGCCTTGCCTTGATGTTGTTATTTCCTACTCCGTCGCAATGAGAGTCCCGTCCACTCTAAACACTAAACAAACTTCACTTTGTCTACCTTTTCTATATTGTACTCTGTTGCAGCCTCTCTTAATAGTTTGTGTTGAAACTGATAGTGTTTTTTTTTCTTCTTCCATTTTTTTTCTGTCCATTTTGTCGTTTACAACTTAACCTGGCTGTTAAAATACATAGCAGCGCTGAGAAAGAGACGTGTTTCCAGATACCACAAAACATGAGTCATTGATTCTATCTACGGAGTGAAACTGGCAACTTCTAAATCTCTTTTCAAAATCCTTTTCTCATTTCACTGATACCGAAAAAGTGACGTGGTATATATCATTTGTCGTTCTTGAGCTGCTCGAAATGTCTGAATTAGTGATTTTCCTTTGTTGTTACATGTCTCTATCACTGCATCTATCCATCTTCTTCTAGGTCTTCAACTTCTAAATAATGATTTAAAATCAAGGCGATTGAAGAATAACTTTCAATGTGAGACAAATGTTACAGCTTCATCATTTATTGTATTTCGAAATTCTTACTTGTCGTTGTAATTTATTCAATAGTCAACACACATATTTATCCCCATACTCCTTCCAACTGTTGTAAATAATAAACAGCACATAAACAAATATATCAATTGAAGGATTAGTTATCAGAGAAAGAGATCAATCATTTCTATCTTTTTTTTCAGTCTCATATCGTTATTTCAGTTTTTCCCGTGAGCTTTCCGACACTTAATCATAAATTGTTATAGTTATAGTTATAGTTAATTGTTATAGTTATAGTTAATTGTTATTGTTATAGTTAATTGTTATAGTTAATTGTTATAGTTATAGTTAATTGTTATTCTTATTGTTAATTGTTAATTGTTATTGTTATTGTTATTATTGTTATTATTATTGTTATTGTTATAGTCATAGTTATTGTTAATTGTTATTGTTATAGTCATAGTTATAGTTAATTGTTATTGTTATTGTTATAGTTATAGTTACTCGAAGGTCCCAGTATTACTACAAAAGAATGAAGACCCATACTGGCCCAACCGCCCGTGACAGTGGAATCATCCGAATTAACATCTCATCGAATATCCAATCAAAGAAAGGCAGCTGCAGTCCCCATCATAGCAAACACCGCATACGTCAAAAGACATAAGGCGTATCAGCACCGAAAGTGAACGCAGCTGAACTGTCCTTCGTCATACATCACTCATCGTAAGCGATCTAAATATACAAATTCCGATATTTATCATATATCCATTTTTCCCCTCTCGCGGTGAAAAGAGAAGGAAAGACCCCCAGGCATGGCTAGAGTGGGGAATACAGGTAATATGATGGCAGCCCCAATAGCATTTGTGGAGTTTTGGGTCCTGTTTTTTGGAGTAATGTTGGCAGCGCTACGCCAATACTGGTTAGTTTGAAGGAAAATAAACTGTGATACTCATTTAAGATTGGGTGGGCCTAGAAGTCGTCGGTCGGGACATTGAGCCTGAACTCCTGTCTCCTGTAGACTAGTTCTCAGCTCTACCTCCTACTCACTCTCCCCCCCCCCCTTTTCCCTTTCCCGCCCCCGCGTGTTATCCTTATTTTGAGTTATTGTTCGTGACTTTAAAACTGAGACTTCTAATTATTATATTTAACAAACTTTGCCATGCATCGTCTTGCTCAGCACACCTCCTTTTACACGCGAGCGTGGGACTAGCGCTCCTGTAGAATTATTAGATTGTATACAAACATGAAATCAGTGTCTTTTCTTACTTTCCTATACTATTTTACTTTACTATTTTCCTATACTATTTTTCTATACTATTTTACTTTACTATTTTCCTATACTATTTTCCTATACTATTTTCTATACTATTATACTTTACTATTTCCTATACTATTTTCCTATATTATTTTCCTATACTATTTTCCTATACTATTTTCCTATACTAATTTACTTTACTATTTTCCTATACTATTTTCCTACACTATTTTCCTATACTATTTTCCTATACTAATTTACTTTACTATTTTCCTATACTATTTTCCTATACTATTTTCCTATACTATTTTCCTATACTAATTTACTTTACTTTTTCCTATACTATTTTTCCTATACTATTTTCCTATACTAATTTACTTTACTATTTTCCTATACTATTTTCCTATACTATTTTCCTATACTATTTTCCTTTACTATTTTACTTTACTAATTGTGGCAGTATTTACATTAAGCATCAATCTGCTGCATTGATCTCTCTCTGTCTGTCGCCAATGTTTGTACGAAAGCGAAGTCGAAGCCCGTCAATTTTCACTTTATCCTATCTATTGTATACAAAATTCAAGATTGGCACCTCAACTACATGTACATGTGGACAGGCGTCCCAGACTGCTGAACACATACTACACGATGGCTCTGAACATAGTAGACTGAGGAAAATCCATTGATCAATAGATACAACACTACAGACAAAACTATATGGGCCACTGCAAGAATTACAAAAGACAGTAAAATTTATACAGGAAATGACATTGTAGATATAGACAATACTTCAGGCGAACGAAAGATAGATAGATAGATAGATAGATAGATAGATAGATAGATAGATAGATAGATAGATAGATAGATAGATAGATAGATAGATAGATGATGGATGGATGGATGGATGGATGGATGGATGGATGGTGGGTGGGTGGGTGGGTGGGTGGGTGGGTGGGGTGTGGTGGGTGGATGGGTGGGTGGGTGGGTGGGTGGGTGGGTGGATGGATGGATGATGGATGGATGGATGGATGGATAGATAGATGGATGGATGGATGGATGGATAGATAGATAGATAGATAGATAGATAGATAGATAGATAGATAGATAGATAGATAGATAGATAGATAGATAGATAGATAGATAGATAGATAGATAGATAGATAGATAGATAGATAGATAGATAGATAGATCATATCTATGTTCCATCTTTAGCACCAGCAGTGATGGTGAGGTCTATTGATATAGAAAAATTAGTACGGCAGTACATCATGGAGAGCAAGCTACAATCACGGCTGTTTTTTTTTTTTTTTTCCAAAATGTGACATTTTAGTTATAATCTGAGAAATGTTTCCGCGTTTGTGGACTAAGATGTCATGACTCTAGTACATTCAAGTCGTGCTTGAGATAGTAGCAAATGTCTTGTAATGTGTGGCACTACGCTCACAGTGTAACTTGTCTAGCTAAAGTTAACGTTGATGTATGCATGGTATTCGAGTAGTTAATGATCGGAACAAAACGATCATAGGTTGATAAATATGAGAGTTTCGGGGAATGCGGTATTGAATTGAGTTGAATCGACTTTAATTAAATTGAATTGATTGAATTGAATTGAATTGAATTGAATTGAATTGAATTGAATTGAATTGAATTGACTTGACTTGACTTGACTTGACTTGAATTGACTTGACTTGACTTGACTTGAATTGACTTGACTTGAGTTGAATTGAGTTGAATTGACTTGACTTGACTTGACTTGAATTGACTTGAATTGAATTGAATTGACATGAATTGACTTGAATTGACTTGAATTGACTTGAATTGACTTGACTTGAATTGACTTGAATTGACTTGACTTGAATTGACTTGACTTGACTTGAATTGAATTGAATTGACTTGACTTGACTTGAATTGAAATGACTTGAATTGAATGGAATTGAATTGAATTGACTTGAATTGAATTGAATTGAATTGAATTGACTTGACTCGACTTGACTTGACTTGAATGAATTGAATTGAATTGAATTGAATTGACTTGAATTTAATTGAATTGAATTGACTTGACTCGACTTGAATTGAATTGACTTGAATTGACTTGAATTGAATTGACTTGACTCGACTTGAATTGAATTGAATTGATTTGAATTGACTCTACTTGACTTGACTTGAATTGAATTGAATTGAATTGACTTGACTCGGCTTGAATTTAATTGACTTGACTTGACTTGACTTGAGTTAAATTGAATTGACTTGACTTGACTTGACTTGAATTGACTTGACTTGAGTTAAATTGAATTGACTTGACTTGAATTGACTTGACTTGACTTGAGTTAAATTGAATTGACTTGAATTGAATTGACTTGAATTGAATTGACTTGAATTGAATTGAAAATGATATAATAACCGAATAGCAAAGCAAGCCCTCATGTGGGAAACAACAGGTAGGAGGAAAAGAGTCCGACCCAAAGAAACACTGATAATAACATTGAACAGGGAAGGAAAGGCAGCAGGAATCGGCTCCCTTAATGAGATGGAGATGTTTGCACAAAACAGAGACAAATGGCGAGATTTGATCTCTGCAAGGATTGAGACAGCTAAAAATAAAATTTGGAAAAAGAGTATCTGGGTCTATGCCATATGGGCCGGCGACGGCTCGAAAGGTGAATAGATAAATAGATAGATAAATAGATAGATAAATAGATAGATAAATAGATAGATATTCTAGATAGCAGCACAACCCGAAAGGTCAGGAAATCTAGCGAGATATAAATGTCAGGGTCTAAGAGCAAACAACTCGTGTTGACCGCGTGGAATCCAGCCACTGTCACACTCACGCTTGGTCTATGGTTATGGAAGGCCCTGGTACCACTGCAAACGAATCAAAATCCATAATTGCTCAACTGTCCGTGCCAGTGGAATCATCTGAATTACTCTCTGATCTTTACAAAAAAAGGGGGCTGCAATCCCCATCATAGCAGTCTCAGCACACGCCAAAAGACATAAGGCGAAACCGCACAGAAAGTGAACATAGCCATCTGTTCCCTGTAATACGATATCTTCATTCATCGTAAGCAATCGGAATAACGAAACACGATCAAAACGGATGAAACGCACAGCTCACAGTATGCACAGAGCACTCAATTCAGTAGCTCCTGCAACAAGCCGGACTTGAAATATGAGGAAACCGCAACAAGGAACACTTTCCAGAGGTTCCTGCCGCCTATCCACCATAGTGACCGGAAGTTCACGTCCTCCTTCTTAAACTACACATCTTTATACTTTTAGTATATTTCATATTTTAGACCGTCGACTATTTTAGCGCAATATTGTAAACGAATTCATGAAACACATATGTCTAATCATCGACACCAAACATATTTCAACATTGACTAAATTGAATAAAGTTGTCATCTGAAATCTGGACCTTTTAAACCCTTCTATTTTCCCTTTGCTCTGTTCCTCTTGCATGGACCGGTCAAGAAGTAAAGTTCCCTACCAATAACTGCGTGTCACAATGTAAGACAGCAACATTATTTAATCAAATTAAGTTATCTTCATTTTCCCCCGAATATTAAAAGTCTGGTCCACACTGTAGATGTTCCAATACATTTTTCTCTATCAAATTGCTATTGTTGAACTATTTTCTTTTGTCTATGTTATTTTTACCAAATCTAATAATTAATTATTAACGTGTCTCATACAAAACATACACTCGATACTGAAATAATTAACTTGTCTTATACACGAAAGGTACTATTAATAGTAATAATTAATTAACTTGTCTCATACACAACATATACTACGTATAGTAATAATTAACTTGCCTATATACATCCTATACAAGATACAGTAAATTAATTTATAACTTGTCTCATACATAGCATATACTAGAGATAGCAATATTTTCAACTTGTCTCATACATAACTTGTACTAGATACAGTAATTATTAACTTGTCTCATAGATACACTCTATAATCTAAGCAGGTTATATTTATAATCTCTCTTGAATCTTTCACATATATTGTTTTATTGTTTCTTAGAATGAAACACAAAGCAATTGTTCCCCCATGAGCGCACATCAAATCAGATCAATCTCTTTGTAGAAATTTAACTTAAAATAGACATATTTTCCTGGCTTTTTAATTGTTGGTGGACTATTCTATCGGTATTTGCTATCGGTCTATTACGACCTCACTATCTAACATTCTTGTCAATGTGTTTTCTTTCAGGCCAACAGGACCTTATTCTCACACTTTCATGTCAATGTGTTTTCTTTCAGTCCAACATGACCTTGCTCTCAAACTTTCTTGTCAATGTGTTTTCTTTCGGTCGAACATGACCTTACTCTCAAACTTTCTTGTCAATGTGTTTTCGTTCGGTCCAAGAAGACCTCACTCTCAAACTTTCTTGTCAATGTGTTTTCTTTCGGTCCAACAAGACCTCACTCTCAAACTTTCTTGTCAATGTGTTTTCTTTTGATCTGATCCAAGAAGACCTTACTCTCAAATTATCTCACAATGTGTTTTTTTTGTTTCGATATTCCTGTTTTCTAAATTCACGTCCTAACCTATTTAGCTTTAATCATCTTTTACAACTCTATGAGTTTCGTCATGTTATTTGTCGCTACCAAATGTGTCTTTCGGGTGTCCGGTTAGCGCAATCGATAGACGGTTGGCTTACCACGGCAACAGCCGGGGTTCGTACCCTGGCGAGGACACCTGGGTTTTACTAATTCCCTAAAAATTAGTAGGAGCCGCGATAGCTCAGTGGTTAGTGAACTGGACTACTACGGACAAGGGGTAGGGTTCGATCCCAACCGACGGCTCCGGGTTCACCCAGCCTTAAATGGGTACCGGATTTTTTCTGGGAAAGTAAAACAGCACGGGCGTAATACCGACCACATTACCCCAAAAATCATGTGCTGAAGGTCTGTAAAATATAGGGTCACTAACACCATATTTCCCTATACGCCACTTGGCGTGACGGGGGGTACTTTACTTTTTTTAAATGTGTCTTTCCTATTTCTGCCTTCTCTATATGTTTTAGGCCTTTTCTCTGTTTTCTATTCTTACACAATTCTTATTGTGTTTATTGTTTCATATTGTTTATAATTGCTGAATGTTCTCCAAGTTCTTGCCATTTTGTTATTCTCTCTCCGGACGTTTCTTGTTCTTTCTATTGTTTATAATTATTGGCCCCGTTCTCTTCTGTTTGTGCCTTGTTTATCTTAGTTTTTTTTTCTCTTCTCAGTTTTGTATCTAACCATCTTGGCCATGTGTTTATCAATCTGTTTAAGGATACAAAGATGAAGATCTGTGTGAGTGTATGTGTGTGTAGAATGTTAACATTAGGGACAAGTCTGAGAGTGTGAGATACATTGCCTCAAACCCCACCTAGAATAAAAATATACATTATTTGTTTCTTAGAATGACTCGAGTATCAAAAATAACATTCTTCATCATCATGTGCCATACCGGTTGGCGTAGGCGATCATGTCCCTACACAATCGTCTATCTACAGTGCATCGTATCAGTTCTGTTGCTGACTGTTATCCATGCCATGACACCAAGCTATTCAGTATTTTCTCTCTTTGGCGTCCGCGATCTCTCTTTCCTTTTATTTTGCCACTTGTAACCAAGTATTCCAATTTTCCCTTTCTCATGATATGCCCGAAAAATGTTAATTGTTTCTTAATGATGTATTTTAGGAGCTGCCTTTTTGTGTTGGCCTATTTGAGAACTTCCTCATTGGTCTTTTTAGCTGTCCAGGGAACTTTTAACATTCTTCTGAGAAATCCCATCTCTGTGGCCTCTAATCGCCTTTTTATTTCTTTGTCTACTGTCCATGATTCGCTTCCATATTTCAGAATTGATTCTATATAGCACCGATGAACTCTCTTTCCCATTTCTATTGACATAGATTTGTTGCATAAGATATTTTTCATTATTTGAAATGCTATTTCGGCCTGAGCTATTCTGCTTTTTATTTGTGTGATGCATCTTCTATCTGATGTTATTATTGTGCCCAAGTACTTCATATCATGCGCTTCAATAACATTAAGTTAGTAAAAAAAAAAAAAAAGTAATGAGCCCCGTCACGCCAAGTGGTGTATAGGGAATATGGTGTTAGTGACCATACATTTTATAGACCTTCAACATGGGATCGAACCTCAGTGGACCAATACCCTAGCCACTGCTTTGTCGCTGCTACTCCCATATCTAGAAATAGTTGAAATCCATTAATTAATTATGGCTGAAAATGTTGATGTTGATTATACGTTAATTAAATGTCCGTTGCTTGTGCTAAATAGTGTATAATGTTGTACAAATAGTGTATAATGTTGTAGTGTATAATGTTGTACAAATAGTGGACAATGTTGTAGTGTATAATGTTGTACAAATAGTGGATAATGTTGTAGTATATAATGTTGTACAAATAGTGTATAATGTTGTAGTGTATAATGTTGTACACATAGTGGATAATGTTGTAGTATATAATGTTGTACAAATAGTGTATAATGTTGTAGTGTATAATGTTGTACAAATAGTGTATAATGTTGTAGTGTATAATGTTGTACACATAGTGGATAATGTTGTAGTATATAATGTTGTACAAATAGTGTATAATGTTGTAGTGTATAATGTTGTACAAATAGTGGATAATGTTGTAGTATATAATGTTGTACAAATAGTGTATAATGTTGTAGTATATAATTTTGTACAAATAGTGTATACTGTTGTAGTATATAATGTTGTACAAATAGTGGATAATGTACAAATAGTGTATAATGTTGTACAAATAGAGGATAATGTTGTACAAATAGTGTATAATGTTGTACAAATAGTGTATACTGCTAGACAAATAGTGTATAATATTGTACAAATAACGTATATTGCTATACAAATAGTGTATACATCTAGACAAACAGTGTATAATGTTGTACAAATAGTGTATAATATTTTACAAATAGTGTATAATGTTGTACAAATAGTGTATAATGTTGTACAAATAGTGTATACTGCTATACAAATAGTGTATTTTGTTGTACAAATTGTGTATAATGTTGCACAAATAGTGTATATTGCTGTACAAATAGTGTATAATGTTGTACACATAGTGTATACCGCTATACAAATAGTGTATACTGCTAGACAAATAGTGTATACTGCTGTACAAACAGTGTATACTGCTGTACAAATAGTGTATACGGCTGTACAAATAGTGTATAATGTTGTACAAATAGTGTTTACTGCTGTACAAATAGGGTATACTGCTGTGCAAATAGTGTACTGTTGTACAAATAGTGTATACTGCTGTACAAATAGTGTATACTGTCGTACAAATAGTGTATACTGTCGTACAAATAGTGTATACTGTCGTACAAATAGTGTATACTGCTGTACAAATAGTGTATACTGTCGTACAAATAGTGTATACTGTCGTAAAATAGTGTATACTGCTGTACAAATTAGTGTATACTGTCGTACAAATAATGTATACTGTCGTACAAATAGTGTATACTGTCGTACAAATAGTGTATACTGCTGTACAAATAGTGTATACTGCTGTACAAATAGTGTATACTATTGTATAATAGTTTATACTGCTGTACAAATAGTGTATACTGCTGTACAAATAGTGTATACTGCTGTACAAATAGTGTATACTGCTGTACAAATAGTGTATACTGTCGTACAAATAGTGTATACTGTCGTACAAATAGTGTATACTGTTGTACAAATAGTGTATACTGCTGTACAAATAGTGTATACTGTTGTACAAATAGTGTATACTGCTGTATAAATAGTGTATACTGTCGTACACATAGTGTATACTGTCGTACAAATAGTGTATACTGCTGTACAAATTAGTGTATACTGTCGTACAAATAGTGTATACTGTCGTACAAATAGTGTATACTGTCGTACAAATAGTGTATACTGCTGTACAAATTAGTGTATACTGTCGTACAAATAGTGTATACTGCTGTACAAATAGTGTATACTGTTGTATAAATAGTGTATACTGCTGTACAATTAGTGTATACTGCTGTACAAATAGTGTATACTGCTGTACAAATAGTGTATACTGCTGTACAAATAGTGTATACTGTCGTACAAATAGTGTATGCTGTCGTACAAATAGTGTATACTGCTGTACAAATTAGTGTATACTGTCGTACAAATAGTGTATACTGTCGTACAAATAGTGTATACTGTCATACAAATAGTGTATACTGTCGTACAAATAGTGTATACTGTCGTACAAATAGTGTATACTGTCGTACAAATTAGTGTATACTGTCGTACAAATAGTGTATACTGTCGTACAAATAGTGTATACTGTCGTACAAATAGTGTTTAATGTTGTAAAAATAGTGTATGCTGCTGTACAAATAGTGTATACTGCTATAAAAATAATGTATACTGTTGTATAAATAGGGCATACTTCTGTACAAATAGGGTATACTGATGTGTAAATTGTGTATACTGCTGTACAAATAGTGTATAATGTTGTACAAATAGTGTATATTGCTGTTCAAATAGGTTATACTGCTGTACAAGTAGTGTATACTGCTAGACAAATAGTGTATACTGCTGTGCAAATAGGGTATACAGCTGTGCAAATAGTTATACTGTTGTACACATAGAGTATAATGTTGTACAAATAGAGTATACTGTTGTACAAATAGAGTATAATGTTGTACAAATAGAGTATACTGTTGTACAAATAGTTATACTGTTGTACACATAGAGTATAATGTTGTACAAATAGAGTATATTGTACAAATAGTCATATCATCAATACTGTTTTTTTTTTCTATTTCAATTCATCATCAGGCCGCGTGTACTTTACAGAACGTTGCACTCCCCACAACCCGTCTGAAAGAATCGCCGTCTCTAGCCAGATCTCCCACTTCTGTTGTTTTATTCGTCTCTAGCCAGATCTCCCACTTCTGTTGTTTTATTCGTCTCTAGCCAGATCTCCCACTTCTGTTGTTTTATTCGTCTCTAGCCAGATCTCCCACTTCTGTTGTTTTATTCGTCTCTAGCCAGATCTCCCACTTCTTCTGTTGTTTTATTCGTCTCTAGCCAGATCTCCCACTTCTTCTGTTGTTTTATTCGTCTCTAGCCAGATCTCCCACTTCTTCTGTTGTTTTATTCGTCTCTAGCCAGATCTCCCACTTCTTCTGTTGTTTTATTCGTCTCTAGCCAGATCTCCCACTTCTTCTGTTGTTTTATTCGTCTCTAGCCAGATCTCCCACTTCTTCTGTTGTTTTATTCGTCTCTAGCCAGATCTCCCACTTCTTCTGTTGTTTTATTCGTCTCTAGCCAGATCTCCCACTTCTTCTGTTGTTTTATTCGTCTCTAGCCAGATCTTCCACTTTTTCTGTTGTTTTATTCGTCTCTAGCCAGATCTTCCACTTTTTCTGTTGTTTTATTCGTCTCTAGCCAGATCTCCCACTTCTTCTGTTGTTTTATTCGTCTCTAGCCAGATCTCCCACTTCTTCTGTTGTTTTATTCGTCTCTAGCCAGATCTCCCACTTCTTCTGTTGTTTTATTCGTCTCTAGCCAGATCTCCCACTTTTTCTGTTGTTTTATTCGTCTCTAGCCAGATCTCCCACTTTTTCTGTTGTTTTATTCGTCTCTAGCCAGATCTTCCACTTTTTCTGTTGTTTTATTCGTCTCTAGCCAGATCTCCCACTTTTTCTGTTGTTTTATTCGTCTCTAGCCAGATCTCCCACTTTTTCTGTTGTTTTATTCGTCTCTAGCCAGATCTTCCACTTTTCTGTTGTTTTATTCGTCTCTAGCCAGATCTCCCACTTTTTCTGTTGTTTTATTCGTCTCTAGCCAGATCTCCCACTTTTTCTGTTGTTTTATTCGTCTCTAGCCAGATCTCCCACTTTTTCTGTTGTTTTATTCGTCTCTAGCCAGATCTCCCACTTTTTCTGTTGTTTTATTCTAATATATCCATGGAAGTTTCACTGCAGTCGGAGATTCACCATATCTGCTCCACTGCTTGTCACAGTATTTCCCAAATTGCATTGATAAATTATGTTGGTCCGTTCTTTCGTTCACGTTTTACTCGACAGAATAAGCGACGATTCCAAACCTCCTTAGTCGCCTCTAACAGCATGCGTGGGATCTTGTCCTATTCAAGGTCTTTTTGATGTCTTGAAACCACCTTTCTTCTTGGTCTGCCCAGTATGAGTGGATCAGAAACCATGCCTTCCGTCATTGTTGTTTCCAATCCACTGTATTTTTTTGTCCTTGCCATTTATTTGAAATAATTGTACTTAAATAACTCGCACTGTCATAGAAATTGTTAAAGGGAGTAATTGTGTTACCTTACAGCCATTTTTGCAGGCACACTTGTTTGTCACATATTTTTTTAATTGCTTTAATCTTTGGCTCACTTAGAAATAAAACACATTTTTGATTCTCCTATAAAACATTTAAGATGATTAGAAGTTATAATTTAAACTGTTATATAAATTGTGGTCGAAAATTGAATACTTTAAGCTCAAAGTTATCAAATTAGTCTTTGAAGTGATACTTCTCATACCCATTACAGCACTAAAATATCAGTTATACAAAACTTAAGCTAGAAAGTTACGTTTTAATTGGTGACGTCACAAACTGGAATTAATAATATAAATATTAATTGTAACAACGGAACGAATGCTGTTGTCGCTGGGCGTCTTCATCTCTAGCTATTGTAGAATGTAAGGGATTAAAGTTAAGAAATTGTTTTTTTTATTCAGATTAGCAGTTGTGTGTAATTAACTGTCCTATTGCGAAAATAATGGCATCAGAGACGCTGTCTGATTTTGAGATTGCTTTATCGAGGAGGTGTATCCAGTTATGGAAATAATTAAGAAGAGTTTTGCTCGGTTACTGAAAAAGAATTGTAAAGCGAAAATGTATTATGTTGTAGAATATGTGTGTATTAATACACGGAAAAAGACAAATCGGCAGACCTAAACTACGATATAGAGATATCTGCAAATCATCTCTGAAAGACTTCTCCATTTGTGAAATTGACTGGCAACATCTGGCAAGTGATCTCACATCATGGAGAGCATGTATAAGGAACGGTATAACAACGTTTGAGACTGTGCTAAGACAAAACTTAGAAGAGAAAAGACTCATGAAAAACGATGGAAAACCCTGTGGACCAGCGAACCGGACTTGTTCATTATGTGACCGCGTGTGTTTGTCAAACATAGGTAGAATTAGCCACGAGAGAGCTGTTCGACAAAAACAATACCTCAAAAAATACACAATAGCCTCCACTGGACCGTCTGACAAGACGAAAAGGGACATACATTTGTGTATGTTTGTTATGTTCACAACATTCTGGAGACATCTACGGATGCTTTGATTTTCGACTCAAAATATTCATCAGCACGAAGTGACTTTGCTAGTTCGGTGTTGGTGGACAATGACAGGACTTTTGCTCGACTATCGAAATAATTGAATATAGAGATAATGCATCAAGATGCAGATATCGCCTGATATTGATGAAGTGTTTGCCTAGGGAAAATGTAAACAGTTGTTGCCATATTTATATATGGAGAAATATGTTTATGTATGGAAAAATATTTTTATATATGGAAAAATATTTTTATATATGGAAAAATATGTTTATTATATGGAGAAATATGTTTTTATATGGAAACATTTTATATATGGAAAAATATGTTTATTATATGGAGAAATATGTTTTTATATGGAAACATTTTTATATATGGAAAAATATGTTTATTATATGGAGAAATATGTTTATATATGGAAAATATGTTTATATATGGAGAAGTATGTTTATGTATGGAGAAATATTTTTATATATGAGGAAATATGTTTATATATGGAGAAATATGTTTATATATGGGGAAATATGTTTATATATTGAGAAATATGTCCAGTAGAATAAGCATTTATATTAAGAAAATATATCAAATTGTAGTCGTTTTTATTTTTAAACAATATTTAACATGAGGTGTTTTCTAAGAGTTCTGAGAAGAGACAATTAAGACAACAATAGGAACTGAACAATTTTAGAAATCAAATGAATTGACACTAGTTCTGAACCTTAATCCAGAAATAACAAATTAAATAATCAAGTAACGCCGTTACCGACAAAGCATTGCACAAATAAATAAATGCAACAAATGGCAAGGCATGAAATGGCTTCCCAAGAGATAGACAAGCGAAATACTTACACTACACACATAAACATATGTGTGGAGAACCAAAGAACTCTATCAAGAACACTCCTTTTACCTCGATGTTTGAATGTCAAAGGTGATAGAGAATATGAACAAAAATAGACGTCCTTGTGATTTCTATACATTTGTGTAGCCAGATTTTTAAGTTTCATCCAAATTAATTTTTAAATAAAATACTTGAAGAATGAGGACAAGTGCAGATAAATAGCATCCATTGCATCGTGAAGCTAAAAAGAGACAAATCATGTGTAGGCCGAGCAGAAGATGTCATCAAACATGTCTGTGGGCTTACCAATATCAGCGCTGGCGAGGAGTGGATACCGGTGCCTACATCATACAGGGGGACACTCTCGTGTATTGTGACACTCGACAGGAGATGTGGGGAAAATAAGTCAGTCGTGGTCAAAGCGGAGGTCAACAGTCTCATCTGCGATAACACCGATGAGAAACATGCAGTCATCTATACAGACGGATCTGTAAAACGACACCAAGGGAGTGCATGGGCATTTATAGCAAGCTCGGCAGACAGAATAGTAAAAGTTGACAGTGGTGCATACGTCTTGACCACGAGTAGCATGACGATGGAAGTGATGGCAGTGACCAGGGCATTCATCTGGTTAGAGTCACAAGACTACACCCACGCCTGTATACTGAGTGATTCGATGAACGCGATAAGAAAAGTGAAAGCGGGATCTGTACGAATGCAATGGATAGAGTTTATTATTTCTCTTTAATCTTTTGTATATCTGTTTTTATTGTTTCTTATAAACACCTACACTGCCAACCCATTCAATGAAGCTATCTGGTATCTTTTCACATTGCTTCCTTGTATCTTAATTTTCCCAGTTGTCACAATTTATTCCAGCTCTTTCCATCTCATTGCATGGCCAAAAAATGATGATTGTTTTTTTTCTACTATTGGATATTTGCTCTCTTTTTGCTTTGGCCTCTTTCATAATGTTTTCATTACTCTTCTTAGCTGTTAATGGTATTCTCAACATTCTTATGTAAAACCACATTTCTACAGCTCCTAGTGACGTTCTTGTCTGTTGTCCTATTGTCCATGATTCACATCCATAAGCTAAGACTGGCTCTACATAACACTTAGTAACTCTTTTAAAAAATGGAGTGCACAGTATCGGCCTCATTTTTTTCTAAAGCTGCTTTTGCCTGAGCTATTCTGCATCTCACCTCTGTTGTACATCTACCATCTGAGGTTAACATTGTACCCAGATATTTAAAATAATTTACCTATTTTAATATTGTTCCACATATCATTATTGCACATTCCGATGATGTCTTTTTTTATTGTTGATACCGTTACTTCTGTCTTTTTGCTATTGAGGCTCCCCTGAGTCCTTTAATTTTGCTTTCCTTCACTATAATGTCTAACATTTCTTTTAACACATTTTCACTCTTAGAGATTAAGACTTATCATCAGTACATCTCAGATTATTTATATTATGACCTCCAATTGTTGTTCCATGCATGTCCCTTATGGATCTTAAAATAATCTCACTATACATATTAAACAAATCTGGTGACAGCACACAACCTTGTCTAACACCCTGTTTTATTTGTTGAAACATTCCCACTTGATTTACAGTTCTTATGACCGCTGTTTGATACCAGTACATGCTCTTTATTATTCTTAGCTTTTCCCTTTGGACGTTCACCCTTTCTAAAATGTTGCTTTTTTCTTGGTGCTTTACTTTATCAAGTGCTTTGGTTTAATATATGAAACATAGATATGTTTTTCTTTCTATTAAAGATCTTATGGCGTATATGGCAGTGTTCGTGCCTCTACCTGCAACAAAACCACACTGTTCATCACTAATTTCTGGACTGATTTTGTTTCGCACTCTTCACATGATTATTCTTAGTAATATCTTAGTCATGTGACACGTATGGCTTATTGTGCGATGATCATCGCATTCAATCACGCTCGATTTCTTTGATAGGGCTATGAATATTGATTTGAGCAGGTCGTCTGGTATATAACCGCTGCTGTAGATATCATTCAAATCATTCAATATTTTTGTTATTATTTCTCTTCTTTAGTTATATTATCTCGCCCAGGACC
Source organism: Megaustenia siamemsis (assembly GCA_032433765.1). Taxonomy (NCBI): domain Eukaryota; kingdom Metazoa; phylum Mollusca; class Gastropoda; order Stylommatophora; family Ariophantidae; genus Megaustenia; species Megaustenia siamemsis. Next base: position 87,894,466 of record JAVIAB010000124.1, on the reverse strand, counting down.
TTTTCCTGCTTTCATATTGCGCAAAGCGTCTTCCACTTCTTTTAGTATTTCCGGTCCTCCCCAATTATCCTTAATATTTGCTTCTGTTTGTTTATCATCTTAAAGATTTGTATTGTATTCTTCCCACCGTTTCCTTATGCTTACGTTAAATTAACTTTAATTAATACTCGTTAATATGTTACTCATTAAATTTTAATTCAGAGATTGCATAAAGAGCACTATTAACATAATAAACACGTATTAAATCTGTTGTTTACTTACTGAAATCGTACCTGTCTTAATATTAATTCTTTCATTAACTATTAATTCGGACTCGGTATCCGAGTTGGGAAAACCACCCGACTGGACTACCGATGTTCGGACAACCCGTGTTCGATTCCCGCTGGGAGCAGTGTGAGTTGTACTCGTGGTTTGAAAAAAAAAATACCCCCACGGTCGACCCAGCCGTTGGCAGAAATGGATACCAGGGTATTACCCTTGGAAGGTGAGGACTGTCGCCTCGCATCTTAGTTTCGATGCTTGAAGAGACACTATCCCGAATTCTCCGAACATTTCTGGATAGCCGGCCGAGCACATATGGGTGGAGACTCGCGTGCTAAGACGCCGGTTCGAAGTCTCGTTACCTTTACATTTATCTTTCATTAATGCTTATTGGACGAAGGCAATAACTGAACAAATAAATAAATAGAAGAAAATTAGAAGAAATCCAATAAGTTATTGTTCTCATGAAATCTCGCTGCACAATAATTTAAATGGTTAGGGCGTAATTTAAACTATTTTAAACAATTTTTAAATTTTCATTATTTTAATCATTGACTCATTCATTTGATTATTCCATGAAACAGTCAAGACTATTAGAAGTCATATTTTAAACTGACATAAAATTTGAAATCGAAAATGTAATACTCTACACTCAAAGTTATACAATTTGACTTGAAAGTGTTAGTTCTCATACCCATTATTACTGTATATTAGTTCTCATACATATTATTTATGTATATTAGTTCTCATACCAAATATTAATGTATGCTAGTTCTCATACTTACTTTTAATGCATAATAGTTCTCATACCTAGTATTAATGTATATTAATTCTCATATCTAGTATTAATGTATATTTGTTCTCATACCCATTATTAATGTATATGAGATTTCAACCCTATTATTAATGTATACTACTTCTTATACCTATTTTAATGTATATTAGTTCTCATACCCATTATTAATGTATACACTTCCTTATACCCATTATTAATGTATATTAGTTCTCATACCCATTATTAATGTATATTAGCTTACATACCCATTATTAATGTATACCTGTAAAGTCAGTAATTTGTTCAGCTAGAACAACGTATTGTCAAAAATGGATTGCATAGTATCTTCCTCGTTTTTTGGAAAGCTGCTTTTGCCTGAGCCATTCTGCATCTCACCTCTTTTGTACATCTTCCGTCTGGGGTTAACAAAGTTCCCAAATATTTAAATTCATTTACCTGTTTTAATATTGTTCCACTTGTCTTTATTTTGCACTGAGGTGATGTCTTTTTCTTTGTTGTTGCCATTACCTCTGTCTTTTTGATATTAAGGATGAGTCCTTTATTTTTTGCTTTCTTTCACTATAATGTCCAACATTTTTTAACACTATATTATCACTGATTTAACACTATATTATCACTGTTTTAACAGACCTTATTATCACTGATTTAACACTATATTATCACTGATTTAACACTATATTATCACTGATTTAACACTATATTATCACTGATTTAACACTATATTATCACTGATTTAACACTATATTATCATTGATTTAACACTATATTATCATTGATTTAACACTATATTATCATTGATTTAACACTTTATTATCACTGATTTAACACTATATTATCACTGATTTTACACTATATTATCACTGATTTAACACTATATTATCACTGATTTAACACTATATTATCACTGTTTTAACACTATATTATCACTGATTTAACACTATATTATCACTGTTTTAACACTATATTATCATTGATTTAACACTATATTATCACTGATTTAACACTATATTATCACTGATTTAAGACTATATTATCATTGACTTAACACTATATTATCACTGTTTTAACACTATATTATCACTGATTTAACACTATATTAACACTGATTTAACACTATATTATCACTGATGTAACACTATATTATCACTGATTTAACACTATATTATCATTGATTTAACACATCTTACTATCATTGATTTAACACTATATTATCACTGATTTAACACTATATTATCATTGATTTAACACTATATTATCACTGATTTAACACTATATTATCACTGTTTTAACACATCTTATTATTACTGATTTAACACTATATTATCATTGATTTAACACTATATTATCACTGATTTAACATTATTTTATTACTGATTTAACACTATATTATCACTGCTTTAACACTATATTATAAGTTATTTAACATTATATTATCTAACATTCTAAAGCAAATCAAATTAGCAGTTAGCACTAAAACATGACTAATATTAACCATATCTATGGTTATTACTTTAAAACTTTCAGCTTGGTACCGACACATATAACATACTCGTAATTTTCTTTTCAATAAAGTCACATGCTTTGTGTACAATAAGATACTTCTTTCTTTCTCTAAACTATAATTTAAAAGATTTTCTAAACAATATATGATAAGATTTGTATAAACAAAATATTGCTTTTTCTGAGCGACAATTTGTTAAGTTTTTGTACAGAATGAAATGGTACGTTTTGTATTCAATAATAATAAATTATATTTTTTTATACTTGAAATAATAGTTTCTCAACAACAACAAAAATGCTACCATTTCCAATACCAATAAAGCAAAAAACTAAACAATGAATTGTGAAGTTTATCTAAACAATGAAGTATTATTTTATGAAGAATAAAGTATTAAGTTTATCTAAATAATGAAGTATTACTTTTATGAAGAATAAAGTATTAAGCTTATCTAAACAATGAAGTATTAATGTTATGAAGAGTATTAAGTTTATCTAAACAATGAAGTACTAAGTGTTATAAAAAATACAGTTTTAAATCTCTCTAAACAATGAAGTATTAAGTTTTATGAACAATCGAGTATTAAGTTTATCTAAACAATGGAGTTATACATCAATACATTAACGCGTATTTACCGAACAATTAACTTTTTTTATTAGCAGAAGCAAATGACAGTTTAAAGGTTATTTATTGAGACGCCTGATTAAGTATTATTTTAATAAATAGAAAAGCACGGAGGGCGAGTTAGAAAATCTGTAACACGTGCTCTGGGGCTAATTTTGGCACTTCTAATGACCCTGTTTGTTTTCAGACGTTAGCCACGTGCAGTCTTTCGTTTAATGTTTCTGTCTTGCCCCAACGAGTTGTTGGGTAGGATTTCTGGTACGTTGGAGGACCTCACACAGCAGAGGTAACAGAAAGGGATTTAAAAGAGATTGAGAGAGGTGCTAGAGTCAGTAGAGTGAGATATTGACTGATACAGGCAATATATAGGAAATGTGGAGGGAATGAGGTATTGACAAATGTAGACAATAGGAGACAAATACAGAATAGAAAGATTGAGATATTGACTGATACAGGCAATATATAGGAAATGTGGAGGGAATGAGGTATTGACAAATGTAGACAATAGGAGACAAATACAGAATAGAAAGATTGAGATATTGACTGATACAGGCAATATATAGGAAATGTGGAGGGATTGAGGTATTGACAAATGTAGACAATAGGAGACAAATACAGAATAGAAAGATTGAGATATTGACAGATACAAGAAATATATAGGAAATGAGATATTGACAAATGTAGAAAATAGGAGACAAATACAGAATAGAAAGATTGAGATATTGACTGATACAAGCATATATAGGAAATGTGAAGGGAATGAGATATTGACAAATGTAGAAAATAGGAGACAAATACAGAATAGAAAGATTGAGATATTGACTGATACAAGCAATATATAGGAAATGTGAAGGGAATGAGATATTGACAAATGTAGAAAATAGGAGACAAATACAGAATAGAAAGATTGAGATATTGACTGATACAAGCAATATATAGGAAATGTGAAGGGAATGAGATATTGACAAATGTAGACAATAGGAGACAAATACAGAATAGAAAGATTGAGATATTGAATGATATAAGCAATATATAGGAAATGTGAAGGGAATGAGATATTGACAAATGTAGACAATAGGAGACAAATACAGAATAGAAAGATTGAGATATTGACAGATATAGGCGATATATAGAAACGATGTAGGGATGGAGAGAAAGAGCTAGTGACAAATGTAGATAATAGCAAATAAATACAGAATAGAAAGAGTGAGATATTAGCAGATGTAGGCAATAAGAGACTAATACAGACTAGAAAGTGTGAGATATTGACAGATGTAGGCAATAAGAGACAATTACAGACTAGAAAGAATGAGATATTCACAGATGTAGGCAATAAGAAGCAAATACAGAATAGAAAGAGTGAGATATTGACAGATGTAGGCAACAAGAGACAAATACAGACTAAAAGAGTGAGATATTGACAGATGTAGGCAACAAGAGACAAATACAGACTAGAAAGTGTGAGATATTGACAGATATAGGCAATAAGAGACAATTACAGACTAGAAATAGTTAGATATTGACAGATGTAGGCAACAAGAGACAAATACAGACTAGAAAGAGTGAGATATTGACAGATGTAGGCAATAAGAGACAATTACAGACTAGAAAAAGTGAGATATAGAAAGATGTAGGCAATAAGAGACAATTACAGAATAGAAAGAGTGAGATATTAGCAGATGTAGGCAATAAGAGACAATCACAGACTAGAAAGTGTGAGATATTAGCAGATATAGGCAATAAGAGACAATTACAGACTAGAAAGTGTTAGATATTAGCAGACGAAGGCAATAAGAGACAAATACAGACTAGAAAGTGTGAGATATTAGCAGATATAGGCAATAAGAGACAAATACAGACAAGAAAGAGTGAGATATTAGCAGATATAGGCAATAAGAGACAAATACAGACAAGAAAGAGTGATATATTAGCAGATATAGGCAATAAGAGACAAATACAGACTAGAAAGAGTGAGATATTAGCAGATATAGGCAATAAGAGACAAATACAGACAAGCAAACGTGAGATATTAGCAGATATAGGCAATAACAGACAAATACAGACTAAAAAGTGTGAGATATTCGCAGATATAGGCAATAAGAGACAAATACAGAATAGAAAGAGTGAGATATTAGCAGATATAGGCAATAAGAGACAAATACAGACTAAAAAGTGTGAGATATTAGCAGATGTAGGCAATAAGAGACAAATACAGAATAGAAAGAATACGATATTAGCAGATGTAGGCAATAAGAGATAAATACAAAATAGAAAGAGTGAGACATTGGCAGATGTAACAAATAGTAAACAAATACAGGGAGAGAAAAAGAACGAAAAAAAGAGAGGTACAAGAAAAAGTTCGAGAGCTAGAGACCAACGGATATAGGATAAGAGAGGGCGATGTTAGGAGTGGTAGGATATGTAGAAATGATAACACTTAAACGACGAGACATAGTTAAAAGAGAGTTGGATAAATCACTCCTTTAGAAGATAAGTCATCATTATCATCAAGCACCAGGCCTGCTGGCGTAGGTGATCATGTCTCTCCATAACTTTCGATATCGAGTTATTTATCATTTCTGTTGTTGACCTTCTGCCAAACCATTCTTTTTAAGTTGTCTTGTGTATCTTTTCTCTTTGCTTTCATCTATCGCTTCGTCCCTCAATTTTCCCGAGTTGTCACAATATTCCAGCTGTTCCCTTTCCATTACATAGTCAAAAAATGATGATTGTTTCTTTCTAATATTGGAAATTAGCTCTCTTTTTGCTTTGGCCTCTTTCAGAACGTTTTCATTACTTTTCTTAGCTCTCCATGGTATCCTCAGCATTCTTCTGTAAAACCACATTTCTACAGCCTTCAGTGATTTTCTTGTCTATTGTCCTATTGCCCATGATTCACATTCATAAGTTAAGACTGGCTCTACATAACATTTAAGAACTCTTTTTTTTGTTTCTATTGTCAAAAATGGATTGCACAGTATCTTCCTCATTTTTTGGAAAGCTGCTTTTGCCTGATCCATTCTGCATCTCACCTCTGCTGTACATCTACAATCTGAGGTTAACATTGTTTCCTGATATTTAAACTCATTTACCTGTTTTAATATTGTTCCACTTGTCTTTATTGTGCATTGCAGTGACGTCTTTTTCTTGTTGTAACCATTACTTCTGTCTTTTTGCTAT
>JAVIAB010000124.1:87833107-87883107 GCA_032433765.1 Megaustenia siamemsis | reverse complement strand
CTGCCCATGTTGTAGGGAAACAGACTATCCAGCCTGCCCATGTTGTAGGGAAACAGACTATCCAGCCTGCCCATGTTGTAGGGAAACAGACTATCCAGCCTGCCCATGTTGTAGGGAAACAGACTATCCAGCCTGCCCATGTCGAGAAACAGACTATCCAGCCTGCCCATGTTGTAGGGAAACAGACTATCCAGCCTGCCCATGTAGGGAAACAGACTATCCAGCCTGCCCATGTAGGGAAACAGACTATCCAGCCTGCCCATGTCGAGAAACAGACTATCCAGCCTGCCCATGTAGGGAAACAGACTATCCAGCCTGCCCATGTCGAGAAACAGACTATCCAGCCTGCCCATGTTGTAGGGAAACAGACTATCCAGCCTGCCCATGTTATAGGGAAACAGACTATCCAGTCTGCCCATGTTGTAGGGAAACAGACTATCCAGCCTGCCCATGTTGTAGGGAAACAAACTATCCAGCCTGCCTATGTTGTAGGGAAACAGACTATCCAACCTGCCCATGTTGTAGGGAAACAGACTATCCAGCCTGCCCAAGTTGTAGGGAAACAGACTATCCAGCCTGCCCATGTTGTAGGGAAACAGACTATCCAGCCTGCCCATGTAGTAGGGAAACAGACTATCCAGCCTGCCCATGTTGTAGGGAAACAGACTATCAAGCCTGCCCATGTTGTAGGGAAACAGACTTTACAGCCTGCCCATGTTGTAGGGAAACAGACTATTCAGCCTGCACATGTTGTAGGGAAACAGACTATCCAGCCTGCCCATGTAGTAGGGAAACAGACTATCCAGCCTGCCCAGAAACAGACTATCAAGCCTGCCCAGAAACAGACTATCCAGCCTGCCCGTGTTGAAGGGATCGAAAAAGGCAGTCATTTCCGTGTCCAAGAACGTCACTCTGTAGATGGACATGAGGAGCTAAAAGACGCAAATAATTAAACCTTGCAGATTGCTCGCCGTAAATAGCGAAATAAAGCACAAACATCTACTTAACGTGCTTTTTAAGGGCAAACGATGACAAACAATAGTATAAATAACGAAAGTAGTGTCGTATGGCAAAATACAATCTTCTTCTACTTCCATTCCTCGGTTGTCTTTCAGAATCGATGTGAGATCAAATTTCCGGCAATTTTGCTCTTCTGTCTGCCTCTATAGCTGTTATGTTTCCTCCTCATCATCATCATCGAGTGCCGTCTCCGCAACGAAGGTTGGCTACCATGGAGCGCCATTCTGCTCTGTCTCTTGCTTTGATGGTGCAGGTTGTCATATGCTGATTTGTCCTTCTTTTGATGTTATGATATTGAGTCCTAATATTCAATGTACTTATTTTAAGATCTTTCCTCCGACATAAGTTCGAATTCTCTCCATGTCTTTTTCTGGAAAAGTACGCGATGAGGCTCCAATCTCTTTGACGGTGGTCAGCCACATTCGTCTTTATTTGTCCGAGTGTTTTTAATATTCCATCAATCCATCCTTTTCGTGCTCGACCATTGGGTTTCGTAACATTTATTGAAGACTCGTTGTGTTGGGTATTGTCTTATCAGGTGATGAACCCATTTTATTTGGTGTTTTTATGCACTCTATGGCATCAATACAATACTTTGGCACAATAATAACATCAGATGGAGGATGCCCCACAGAAACAAAATGCAGAATGGCTCAGGCTAAAATGGCATTTCAGAAAATGAAGAATATCTTATGCAACAAATCTATGTTAATAAAAGTGAGAAAAAGAGTTCATCGGTGCTATATAGAACCAATTCTGCCCTATAGAAGTGAATCATGGACAGTAGACAAACAAATTAAAAGACTATTAGAGGCCACAAAGATGGGATTTCTCAGAAGAATGTTGAAAGTTCCCTGGACAGCTAATAAGACCAATGAGGAAATTCTCAAAGAGGCCAACACAAGAAGGAACTCTTAAAAAACATCCTAAAGAAACAATCAACATTTTTCGGGCACATCATGAGAAGAGGGAAGTTGGAATACTTGGTTACAAGTGGCAAAATAAAAGGAAAGAGAGAAAATGCTGGATAGCTTGGTGTCATGGCATGGAAAACAATCAACAAAAGAACTGATACGATGCACTGTAGATTGAAGATTGTGGAAGGACATGATAGCCTACGCAAACCGGTATGGCACATGATGATGATGATGATGATCTTGGCGCGGATTATTACAAGCTTCTTTCTCATTTCTTCATATCTGATCTTATCTCTCAGGCTGTTCAGTCATAGAGATTAAAGTCATCATGAACATTTCCAAGGTACAATAATTATGCTTAAAAATCACAAGAAAATTAACAAGTTGCCAAATAATATTACCACAGACAGAAGATGTTATATCTTCTCAACATTCCTGTATGGTTCAGAAACATGGACATTAGACAGAACATAACAGAAATTTAAGTCTTTGAAATGTTGATATATAGATGAATAGGTAGAATTGGATGGAAATAAAAGAAAACAAACGATGAAAAACAATTTAAAATGAAAGGAGAACTACTAAATACAATTCAAACAAAACAAATGTGATTTTGGGGGCATGTTAAAAGACACAACAGCCTACTAAAAGTAATCTAGGAAGAGGAAATACAAGGTAAAAGAGGCAGACTAAGACTGACGTGGACGAGTAACATCAAAAGATGGACAAGTCAACCTATGACAACCTGCACCATCAAATCAAGAGACAGAGCAGAATGGCTCTCCATGGTAGCCAGCATTCAATGCGGAGACGGCACTCAATGATGATGCGACAGAAAAAAAAACGTACCAAATTTTAGAATTTACAGTAACCGGTAAGTAGTTCAGTCAATCCAAACACCAAAACGTGTCACGAAGTCGCCTTTCACCAAACGGGAAAACCTTATCACTACGCCCAGGCTGCACGAAGCCACCACGTACTGTATTTACACGAGAAAATGCAGTCAGAAATTTCCGTTCCCAGGCATCTCATTGTAATGTCTTCAGTGGCTTATAAGTCGCTGTTCTCTGTAACGTTAGGTTGTAGTTTTTGTCTCTCATTTAGAAAGCAATTATTTCGAATCTTTTGTTGATTTTTTTTTTTGTCTTGGTTCTTTAACAACAAAAAAATGTTGATCGCTGAACGGGTGGATGAAGTAATTTAATTGACAGGTTTCTTTCTTTCTTTCTTTCTTTCTTTCTTTCTTTCTTTCTTTCTTTCTTTCTTTCTTTCTTTCTTTCTTTCTTTCTTTCTTTCTTTCTTTCTTTCTTTCTTTCTTTCTTTCTTACTTTCTTTCTTCTTTCTCTTTTATTTTTTCTCTTTTTTTCACTTTCTTTCTTTCTCTTTATTTTTTGTTTTATTTCTTTCTTCCCTTTTTTCTTTCTTTCTTTCTTTCTTTTTTTTCTTTTTTCTTTCTTTCTCTTTCCTTTGTTCTCTTTATTCTTTCTTTCATGCTTTCTTTTCACCTTTCCCTCCTCCTTTCTCACTTTCCTTCTGGTTTTCTTTCTCTTTTTATGCCTCCTTTCTGTCGTTATTTCTGTCCTTCTTTCTACATGTATATATTCCGCTCTTACCTGGACGCCACGTGAGATTAGAAGAGCTGTGTAGTGATCTTCCACCAAACATTTCGGTCTGTAGAGTATTTGTTGAGTCCTGAATTGTTTTCTTTCTTTGATTCCTACTCAGACTTTTTAGTCTGTTTCCTGTAGCACCGAATGTGAAGCGGGATGCTAAGCAGCTGTTTCCGACGCTGGACCTGATATGTTGTCTTTTTATTATTTCAAATTATTTGGATGAAACAGGAGAAATGAAAAACAAATATATAGGAAAAAAAACATCAAGGAAAAAAACATCAAGGTTAAGTCTTACATAATAATTGAACAACACAAATTAGATCAACGTTTTGGTACAATATGCCTTCAGCAGGAACAAACACGCAACACGCACACATATATGTGTTGACAAAAAAATAAATATTAAACAAATAATATTAATAATAATTTCGAACTAATTATAATAATAGTAAAAAGTAAAGAACCTCGTCACTCCAAGTGGCGTATAGATATGATATTAGTGACCATAATTTGTACAGACCTTCGACACATGTTTTTTTGAGGTTGTGTGGTCGGTATTACTTCCGTGCCGTTTTATTTTCCCACAAAAACAATCAGTACTCATTTAAGGCTGAGTGAACCCAGATAGCCTCTCGTCCTTTCTAATCCAGTTCACTAACCACTGAGCTTGCGCGGCTCCCTAATTATAATAATACTAATAATCTAATCGTTGCACGAAACAGCCAACGCCTCTTACTTTCAAATTGCCTTAGGGTCTTTCGTGGATATAGTTTGGTAACCAAACCATTTTACCACCGATAGAACTAAGTACTCGATTTTATCTGCATTAAGAACAGGAGACATATGGAAATGCAAAGAAATTAGGTTAAATACAAAAATACAAATTTCAACTCAAATGTTAAGGCGGTCCTATTATATGGCTGTGAAACATGGAGAACAAAAATTGACAATCACGAAGATACAGACTTTCATTAATGGATGTTTACGCAGGATAAAAGGATGGGAATGGCAGGACAAAATCACTAACATAGAATTATGGAAATGTACCAGTCAAACACCAGTGGATAAAGAGATACAGCGAAGACGATGGAGCTGGATAGGACACACACTACGGAAGCCAACTGAGAGCATTACACAACAGACCCTTTTTTGGAATCCCCATGGGAAAAGACAAAAAGGAAGACCAAGGAATTCTTGGAGAAGACAGATAGAAGCAGAGATGAAGATGATGGGGAAGACATGGAATGATCTTAAAAGAATGGCAAAAAACAGAACGACTTGGAAAGTGTTTGTTGAAGACCTATGCTCCACTGGGAGCTAAAAAGGTAGAAGAAGAGAAGAAGAGAAGAACAGGAGACACTGAGAGCAGAATAACAAAACTTCTCCAAATGTAGTTTTCCCACGTATATTTTTATTATGAGGTTCATTAGTTTCTTAAAACATATAACGCTTAGTTTTGAAAGGAAGTGAAATACCAATTCTTTTCGTTTAGTTCAGTTTAATTTAGTCAACAGGAGGCAAAGGCGCACCTCACATCACCCGAGCTGGAAATTATCAGCGACCCACAGCTGATGGCTTGCGCCAGGATCTGTGAACCAGAACCATCCAGAACCTACTTCACCTCTCCGTGGTGCCTCTAGTAACAGACTAGCCTGTCTAGTCTGGCCAAGCGAGTAGGGATCCAAGAGGGAAGACAACCAGGTACTCAAAAATGTCGTGCTGAAGTCGGATGTGTTGGACATTGAGCCTAAAGGCTTAAACATCACAATTATACTGCAAACCACAACACAACGTAGACACGTCCACTTAACGTCCTTTTAAGGGCGGATGACGAAGAGGTGCACTCCTTTAGTCATCGAACGAACGCAAGCAAGCAGCATTTAGTCAACAGATCATCTTTCTTCCACAACGGACATAACCATAGAGTTAAGGACCTCTTCCTCAGCGCGTTTCCCAGTATGAATTATGCCTCCAACCCAATAGTGAAAGTACAAAAGATGGTTTCAACTAAGATGCACGGACAAATCCATAAGTGCTTCGATATTCTCTTCAAAATTCTGAGAACCTCCGAAGAAAGACCGACGTTCAAAATTCCGTTGCAACGGCTTCGATCGGAATCGCTGGTAGTCCATGTTGTACTGCATGAAACATAACTTTGAAACATAACATCATCCATTCAGTAATGCTGCTGTGTGGTGTCTGATTTAAAGGCCATACAATAGACCTTCAGACTTTCTAATGTCAAATGTGAAAAAAGACAGGCACGAGTTTTAAACTTCACTGTAATACGCCATGCCGACTGGAGATTATGGACAAGTCTTCTTCCTCTCTGTTATTAACATCGCCAACTCATTAATGCTGTATTCATTCCTTTTTTACAGTCAGGTCGATTGATGAATTCATCGTCCCTTTATCGTAAAACACCAGAACGCTAAACATCAAGCCACTGACACCCCTTTATCTATTTCCCCTTATATTTCATAAAACCACCAACCATTTATATGCCCGTTATTCAATCTATTGAGGCAGTAATAATAGGAGTAAAAAGCTGCCAATTGTTAACAAATTAAAAGTCCTCGCAAAGCTTAATGTTTGACAATTAAAGATGCCAATTTCACCGTTAACTTCTTTATATCTATCTGTTCCTTTTTATTAATTAGACACAATGTACAGTTATTTATTTGTTACATTCTTTTCGGCTTTATTTTGTGTGTGTGTGTGTGTGTGTGTGTGTGTGTGTGTGTGTGTGTGTGTGTGTGTGTGTGTGTGTGTGTGTGTGTGTGTGTGTGTGTGTGTGTGTGTGTGTGTGTGTGTGTGTGTGTGTGTGTGTGTGTGTGTGTGTGTGTGTGTGTGTGTGTGTGTGTGTGTGTGTGTGTGTGTGTGTGTGTGTGTGTGTGTGTGTGTGTGTGTGTGTGTGTGTGTGTGTGCTTGATTTCTATTAAATGTCAGTTGTTTTTTTTTATGCATTACAATTTTAGTTAAACTTTAATTGTTACAAATATTTGTTTATTTTTATCGACATAGGTTAAAGTTAGTCTGCTGGAGCTGTTTTCCTAGGAGAAACAACTCCGGGTATTAACTACCACTGCCTTTTAAAAAACGTCAATGACAAATTTTCTTCTATTTTTTCTATATCATCCCATAATTCTGGGTATCGTTGGAGGGCACCCCTGACGGATCTCGTCAATCTTCTCCATTTCCTTACACCTTCAGTCCCGTTCTTTGAGATGCAGTAAAAACGACACTGTCCGTTCTTTAATGTTATCTCCCCATCATCTCTCTCTGCCTACCTCATCTTCTGGCTCATGTCACAGTTCCTTGCAGAACAGCTTTTGCTAGGCCCGACGATCGAGATCCGTGGCTAAACCATTTCATTTTTACTTTTTCTTCCAAAAGTCACCATCATGTACTATGATTACTTGTTGTATAATAGAAAAATAACAGCGAACAAAAACGATTAGTTTAAAAAACACGCCTTTCAAATGTGTTGCAATTTGACACTAAATGTGTTGCAGTTTGATGTAAGGTACAAATGTGCAAATTAATTACAGCACAACTAACAATAGAGCCGCGATAGCTCAGTGGTTAGTGAACTGGACTACAAAGGACAAGAGGTAGGGTTCGATCCTGATCGACGGTTTCCGGTTTCACCCAGCCTTAAATGGGTACAAGATTTTTTCTTGGAAAATAAAGCAGCACGGGCGTAATACCGACCACATTACCCCAAAAATCATGTGCTGAAGGTCTGTAAAATTGATGGTCACTAACACCATATTCCCTATACGCCACTTGGCGCGACGGGGGCTCTTTACTTTTTCTTTTTTTACAGCTAACAATACTACTGAAGAAAAAGAAGAAATGAATACAATGAACACATATTGAAGGAACACTGTTGAGTGCTGTATAGTTTGACCCAAACCTACAGACTGAGAGGGAAATCCCGGAATCACCTACATTTTTTGACGTCTTCAGCTATGCGAGCTATATACGGCAGACGCAATTTTACCAGCCACCGCCCTTCCTCGCAATGTCAAAAACTCTGGGTGATTCCTTTCAGCACACGTGCCTTAGAGAAACTATAGACGGCTGTGTTTGAGAGAGATTGACTCTACAGAATAATTGTAGTATTTGACAGACTCCCTCATCGATTCAATAATCGCTGAAGTAGGTTGCATGGGACTACGAGGCTCAATAAGCAATGGCAACACAACATGTTCAACGAACGAAATATAGGAGATTGTTTTTTTTCAAAATGTAGTTCCTTTTTTTTTTTTTTTTTAACGTTCGCCAGCTTTGACCACTAACGAAGTCCCTATAGACTAGGTATTGAATTTTGCGTGTAAATCCATTTTTTCCCCTGTGCACAGGGTTCCGTCACCGCACAGGCAAATAACTCCGTCTTCGGAGGTACTCATATTTTTTCCGTCTATGAGTAATTGACGTTTCAAGCCGGGCCTTGCTGCTGAGACCAGAGGTGGTTGCCGCAGAGAGAAATCATAAATAAAAATCCCAACTAGTGCAGCCGGGATTTGAACCCACAACTTCTTTGTCTCGAGGCCGCCATCTTGCCTCAAGACCAACAAGTCCCCGCGAAATGTAGTTTAAAAAATTCAGCAAAGCATTTTCTATATACTGTCCTTGATGTCACAACCTTACCAAGAAATTACTACAGACCTACCCTATATAATGCTATAAATCTTCCCCTATATAGTACTACAAATCAACTAAAATACTACAACCTGTTCTACATAATACTACAGTCTACTCAACACGGTACTATAACATAATCTATTTAATACTGCAATCTTCTTTACATAATACAACATTCTTCTCTACATATTACTACAATCTGCTCTACATAACACTACAATCTACTCTAAAAATGCTACAACATACTTTACATTATACTACAATCTGCTCTGCATTGTTCTACAGTCTACTCTACATAATATTACAATCTCTTCTACATAATAATATAATCTACTATACATTATTTTACGGTCTACTCTACATAATAGTACAATCTACTGTACATAACAATTAACCAACTCTACATAATACTACAACTTTCTCTACATAACAAATAAATAACAAGAACATCACTGAAGTCTGGAGAAATGTGGTTTTACAGAAGAATGTTGAGAATACCATGGACAGCTAAGAAGAGTAATGAAAATGTTCTGAAAGAGGTCAAAGCAAAAAGAGAGCTACTTTCAAAAATTAGATAGAAATAATCATCATTTTTTGCCATGTAGTGAGAAGAGAACAACTGTAATATATTATAACAACTAGGAAAATTGAGGGACAAAATACCAGACAGCTTAAGAGAACGGCTTGGGAGAAGGTCAAGAACAGAAATGATAAATAACTGTCGTGATCGAAAGTTGTGGAGAGACATGATCACCTACGCCAACAGGCTTGGTTCTTGATGATGACTTTACATAACATTCCAGCCCACTCTACTAATATAACAACCTACGCTACATAATAATACAAGCTACTCTACTAATACTACAACCTACTCTATATAATAATACAAGCTAATCTACTAATAGTACAACCTACTCTACATAACAATACAACCAACTCTACTAATATAACAACCTACTCTACATAATAATACAAGCTACTCTACTAATACTACAACCTACTCTACATAACAATACAACCAACTCTACTAATACTACAACCTACTCTACACAAAATTACAACCCAGTCTACTAATACTACAACCTACTCTACATAACAATACAACCCACTCTACTAATACTACAAACTACTCTACATAATAATGAAAGCTACTCTACAAATACTACAACCTACTCTACGTAATAATACAATCCACTCTACTAATACTACAACCAACTCTACATAATACTACAATATACTCTACATGATACTACAACCTACTTTACTAATACTACAACCTACTCTACATACCAATACAACCCACTCTACTAATACTACAACCTACTCCACATAATAATACAACCCACTCTACTAATACTACAACCCACTCTACTAATACTACAACCTACTCTACATACCAATACAACCCACTCTACTAATACTACAACCTACTCCACATAATAATACAAACCACTCTACTAATACTACAACCTACTCTACATACCAATACAACCCACTCTACTAATACTACAACCTATTCTACGTAATAATACAACCCACTCTACTAATACTACATCCTACTCTACATAATACTACAATATACTCTACATGATCTACAACCCACTTTACTAATACTGCAACCTACTCTACGTAATAATACAAACTACTATACATAATACTACAACCTACTATACATAATACTACAACCTACTATACATATTGCTACAACCTACTCTACATAATACTACAACCTACTATACATATTGCTACAACCTACTCTACAACCTACTATAAATAATACTACAACCTACTCTACATAATACTACAGCCTAATATACATAATGCTACAACCTACTCTACATAATACTAAAACCTACTATACATAATACTGCAACATACTCTACATAATACTACAACCTACTCTACATAATACTACAACCTACTCTACATAATACTACAACCTACTCTACATAATACTACAACCTACTCTACATAATACTACAACCTACTCTACATAATACTACAACCTACTCTACATAATACTACAACCTACTCTACATAATACTACAACCTACTCTACATAATACTACAACCTACTCTACATAATACTACAACCTACTCTACATAATACTACAACCTACTCTACATAATACTACAACCTACTCTACATAATACTAAAACCTACTCTACATAATACTACAACCTACTCTACATAATACTACAACCTACTCTACATAATACTAAAACCTACTATACATAATACTACAACCTACTATACAGAAAACTACAACCTACTATACATAATGCTACAACCTACTATACAGAAAACTACAACCTACTATACATAATGCTACAACCTACTATACAGAAAACTACAACCTACTATACATAATACTACAACCTACTATACAGAACACTACAACCTACTATACATAATGCTACAACCTACTATACAGAACACTACAACCTACTATACATAATACTGCAACCTACTATACAGAACACTACAACCTACTATACAGAACACTACAACCTACTATACAGAACACTACAACCTACTATACATAATACTGCAACCTACTATACAGAACACTACAACCTACTATACAGAACACTACAACCTACTATACAGAACACTACATCCTACTCTACATAATACTACAACCTACTCTACATAATACTACAACCTACTCTACATAATACTACAACCTACTATACATAATACTACAACCTACTATACATAATACTACAACCTACTATGCATAATACTACAACCTACTCTACATAATACTACAACCTACTATACATAATGCTACAACATACTCTACATAATACTACAACCTACTCTACATAATACTACAACCTACTCTACATAATACTACAACCTACTCTACATAATACTACAACATACTCTACATAATACTACAACCTACTCTACATAATACTGCAACATACTCTACATAATACTACAACATACTCTACATAATACTACAACCTACTCTACATAATACTACAACATACTCTACATAATACTACAACCTACTCTACATAATACTACAACCTACTCTACATAATACTACAACATACTCTACATAATACTACAACATACTCTACATAATACTACAACCTACTCTACATAATACTACAACCTACTCTACATAATACTGCAACATACTCTACATAATACTACAACCTACTCTACATAATACTACAATCTTCTAAACTCTCTAATCCCATGGATTCGATTATATTTTTCCCATTTAATTAACCGAAATCTTTTATAACTTGCGCAATCAATGTTTACCTTGTCCTTTATTATTCGTCCCTGAAATTATATCAAAGCGAATTAAATCTCCTGCAAAGACGGGAGACATTGATCTCTACGCGACTCAATGATGTTACATGACATGTAAATAAGGAAATCATAACAATGTGAATAACATGAAAAGACGAACTTTCTTCAAGTCATTTTGAGCATACTGGAGAAACAGATGATAAATTACTATCACTAATCAGCGAGTCATGAAGAGCAACGATTATTTCCTATGTTCCCATCTCCCCAAACGCAAAATTATACAAACGGTGGAATCACTAAGGAACAGGAAACAACGGATGAATTCTTTTTGTTTAATCGAATTAAAATACCAGAAATTTCTTCTTCCTCTTCTGCGATCATGGCTCATTCAGACTGGCACTCCAGACTCTCTCATGAAGGCAGATGTCTGTTTCAGTGATTCGGTTGCCCTGTAGAGTTTCTGTACCAGGGAGGTGCGTGTGGGGCCAAATTGTCCTCCTCAGTCCTGTGTACTGGGGGCAATCCTATAGAACATGTTTAGTTGTCATGTTAACCAGTGTACAGTGGCATATTGGCTTGTAGTTCCTAATTTAAGTTTGGTGAACATGTGGTTTCTCATTATGTTGTGGCCAGTGCGTAGACAAAGAATGATGACTTGATCCCTTCTTGATAGTTGGAGGCATCCGTCCCTCTCCTTATACTTTGGGTGTTCTTGTTTCCATTTTTCATGGTACTGGCTTTTGATGATGGATTTGATTTCACCATAGTTGTCCAGATGGTTCTTTTGTGGTAATCTCCCTATCCCTTCCTCCTTAGACAGTTTGTCTGCGCGTTCGTTTCCTTGTATATTACAGTGGAGGTATCCACTGGATGACCACTCTCTTATAGCAGGAATAGAAGATTGAAAGCAAACTTAGACTTAAAAACAGGCAGATGAGCCAGTGGGACTGACAGCACTGGCAGAGATGCATTCAATGTTTTGTTTAGTTTGAAACTGCTATATTTTTAATGTATATTTTATATAATTGTTATTATATATTTATTATTTTTTTTTACTTTTTAAATGCATATTTGTGTGTGATGTATGTTTGTTCCTGATGAAGACCTGTTGAGCTGAAACGCCGTTCTGGTTAGTGTTGTCCACTTGTTGCTTGAATCTTTAACCACACCGTTTTTTTCCGTTTTTAAATATTTATTTTTTTTCCATTACTTCTCTTAAAAACATGGTGCGATGACGTCGAAAACGTCAGGCAGAATGACGTAATATGGCATCTTGGGAGATAACTGCGACAAAATATGAAAACGTTCTATCCATTGAGAAGAAACATAGCTGCTTAGTCTAGAAGTTAAAACGTCGGTCACCCCTGATCAGGGTCACGTGTTCGAATTCTGCTCCGGGTAGTGCAAACTGTCCACTTCTGATGCGTATTTTTGCCGCAGCTTTACCATCCCCGTGGTATCTGGGTAATAAGATCCGATATGTGGTCCGTTCGGATAACGGCGGAAAAAACAGTCGATCCCGTGTGCACTCTGCGCATGTTGGGGAAGCCTAGACAATCGGTAATAAAAAGTGCAAGCTACGAATGAAAAAAAAGTAAAATTAAATAGGAAAAAAACATCTACCTTAAAGTGTCAAAGCTCTCTGCGGTAATAAAATAATTATTCTCAAGAAGTAAGAAGGAAGAAGAAAAAAAAATAAGAAGAAAACATAAAAAAAATAATACGGACCAATATTTGATAATCTATAATTAATTATTTTTAATTAGGTACAAATTAACCATTTCTACGGAAGAAGCCGTGATAGTTCAGTGGTTAGTGAACTGGACTACTAAAGACAAAAGGTCGGGTTCGATCCTGATCGACGGCTTCCAGGTTCACCCAGCCTTAAGTGGGCACCCAGCCTTAAGTGGGGGTAGCTTTTTTTTTTTTAGGAAAGAAAAGCGGTACGGCCGTAACACAGTCCACCTTATCCCAAAAAATCATGTGCCGAAAGTCTGTACAAAATATGGACACTAGCACCATATCCCCAATAAGCTACGTGGCTTTACGGACACTTTTCTTTTATTTAGTCTAATTCTATTGGCTATATTTTTCTTTCTTGTCCAGTAATTCATAGTTGCACTAATTAGAGTTATTGAAGCAACGATTATACAGTTATTGAAGCAACGATTATACAGTTATTGAAGCAACGATTATACAGTTATTGAAGCAACGATTATACAGTTATTGAAGCAACGATTATACAGTTATTGAAGCAACGATTATACAGTTATTGAAGCAACGATTATACAGTTATTGAAGCAACGATTATACAGTTATTGAAGCAACGATTATACAGTTAGTGAAGCAAAGGTTATACAGTCAGTGAAGGAAAGATTATACAGTTAGTGAAACAAAGGTTATATAGATAGTGAAGGAAAGATTATACAATTACTGAAGAAAAGTTTATACAGTTAATAGAGGAAAGATTATACAGTTAGTGATGCAAAGATTATACAGTTAGTGAAGGAAAGATTATACAGTTAGTAAAATAAACATTATACAGTTAGTGAAGTGTAAGTTAGGTAATTTAACATTGCGTGTGTCTTCCATAAATGTAATAAGTATCACTAGATAATTTAACATTACATGTATTCCTCTTAAATAAAAAAAAAGTAATTTTTATTAGATAATTTTAAAAGGCACGTGCCTTCCTTATATGGAAATGAGCATCAACAGATAATTAATCATGACATATGTCTTTCTTAAATATAAATTAGCCTCAATAGGTAATTTATTACGACATATGTCTTCCTTATGTAGAAATGAGTCCTAATAGATAATTTATCATGACATATAATCTTTCTTAAATAGAAATGAGCCTCAATAGGTAATTTATTATGACATATGTCTTCATATATGACTTAATTGAAACTTTGGTGTGGCTTTTAATTTATAAAACTGTAATATAGTTAGGGCAAGGTATATATATTTATATACATATATATATATATATAAATATATAAATATATATATATATATATATATATATATATATATATATATATTATTTATATATAATGCATACATATATATAAATGCCTAAAATGGCAAATCAATTGCCTCAATAAAATATTCCGTATAGCATGGAATGAATTCAAGACTAGTAAAAAAGAGTAATGACAAAAAAGAGTAATGACAAAACATAACAAAATATCAACTATTATTAAGAGAAGTTGGTGGTCATATGTTGGGCATGCGATGAGAAGGGAAAAGAAGTGAACCTCAAAGCAAGGTCTCAAATGAAGAACAGAGGGTAAGGAGAAGAGAGGCAAACATAGAGAAAAACTGAAGAAAAAAAACACTGAGTCGAGCAGCATCTTCAGCAGGTATCAACAGCTTTACCGGTGATGAGAGGATCGCCCAGATTGTCTAAAATCTATGCACTATGTGTCGTTAACGGCTTGAAATGACAGTAGGTAGATAGAACTCGAGAACTATTTTAAATTTGAACCGACTGTAGCTGTCTGGAGGTAGCAGAAACAAGCCAGAACTCACACTTCTCACCATGCTAAATTCATTAACACACATGACATAAAGCTATAGATCGAGGACACTCTAACACACTTGATATAAAGCTATATATCCGAGGACACTCTAACACACATGACATAAAGCTATAGATCCGAGGACACTCTAACAAACATGGCATAAGGCAACAGATCCGAGGACTCTTTAACACGCACGACATAAGGCAATTTATGCGAGGACATTCTAATACATATGACAAAGGGCAATAAATCCGAGGACATTCTAACACACATGACATAAGGCAACAGGTCTGAGGACCACTCTAACACACGACATAAAGCAATAAATCCTAGGACACTCTATCTATCTATCTTTCGTTCGCCTGAAGTATTGTCTATATCTGCAATGTCGTTTCCTGTATAAATTTTACTGTCTTTTGTAATTCTTGCAGTGGCCCATATAGTTTTGTCTGTAGTGTTGTATCTATGGGCCAATGGATTTTCCTCAGTCTACTATATTCAGCTCAGTCTTGAAGTATGTGTTCAGCAGTCTGGGGTGCCTGTCCACATGTACAAGTAGTTGATGTGCCGATCTTGAATTTTGTATACATGTGACTATGGAGTCGATTGTGTCCTGTTCTTAGGCGTATAATGATAACTTGTTCATATCTATTCATATTATGAAAGGCATCCTGATTTGGGGCTTGTGGTCCTCTGATTGATTTGATTATCTGTTTCTTATGATGGTATGTAACTGGTGTATCTAGTTGTGTGCCTGTTGAACCTTCCTTTGCCAACTGATCTGCTTTCTCATTTCCTGGTATTCCACAGTGAGACGGGATCCACTGCAGGGCAACCCTGTGGTGCTTGCAGAGTTCAGTCAATAAGGTCTGCAGATATGGTAATTTTCTGGATTGTAGTGCCTGGAGTACTGATCTTGCATCTGTCAAAAACACTACAGGCTGTGGGCTAAGATTACTGTTCAGCAGTTTTTCTATTGCCAACTTTATTGCTTGTATTTCTGCATCATAATTGTGACAATATTTCCCTGTTGCTATTTTATTCATATCCCTAGTGTTATTTGGGTACTCTATATATGCACCTGCTCCCCCATTCTTTACTGCATTCTGTGCTGATCCATCTGTGTACACACGGATCCATAGGTCTTGTGGGTATTCTTCATCCAGGAAACTGAGAGTTATTGTTTTTCGCTGTAGAGTATTTTGTTCCTCTTTGTCAACTATTCCTTTCACTTCTGTCCGTATTTGAACTGATAATCCTGATTCATCTGTCCAGGGAGTCTGTTCTGGTATGGGCAGAAGGGGTTTAACAACTCTTGGCATGTCTGGTGTTTGTCTACTAATACGCTTGGCTTGGTGGATAAAGCTGCTTCTCTTAAGTCGTCCCAATGCAAGATTTTGGAATCTGTCCTTCATTGGATGTCTCGGCATGCATACAAATTTTTCTGCCTGTATCAGCAGCTTTGTGTCTCTCCGTTCTCTCAGTGCTGGTATCCTCCACAATTTCTCCATCTCCAATATTGGTGTTGATTTCATTGCTCCTGTGATGACCCTAAGTGCCTGGTTTTGTACTTTATCCAGTTCTTGCAATGTGGTGTTTGATGCTGAGCACCATGCGGATGATCCATATTCTAAATGTGGGCGTATACTCTGTTGGTAAACTTTACTGAGTATTTTCCCACTCGCACCCCATGTGGTTCCACACAACTTTCTTAGAATAGCCAATTTCCTCCTTGCTTTTTGGGTTGCCTTATTTATCTGCTGTTTCCAAGATAGTTTGTTATCAAATGTAACTCCGAGATACGTAGCTTGTATGTCTTCTTTCACAGGCTCATTGTTTATGTAGATGGCTCCTGCTTTTTGTTTTGGGGAGAGTGGGAAAAGTGTAGTACTGCATTTGTCTGTATTGATGCTGATACACCATCTATTTGTCCATGAATTCAGTGCATTCATAGCTCTTTGTAGCAATTTGGAGGCCACTGTTGCATACTACTCTGTGCACCACATTACCAAGTCATCTGCATACATTGCCACTTTGATGCCATGTGGTAGTTCAGTAACTAGGTCATTGATGTAGATCAGAAAAAGTGTTGGAGATAGTACCCCTCCTTGTGGAACGCCCTGGCGCAATAAGACCTTCTTACTCTTAAGACCATCCAGTTGCACTCTGGCTCTCCTGTTATGCAGGTATGCTTTGACCCATTTGTACATCCTGCCATTTACTCCATAATTTCTCAGTTTCTTCAAAAGCCCTTCCTTCCATACCTTATCAAATGCTTTCTTTAGGTCTATCCATGCTGCTAGTACCAGTTTCTTTTCTTGAAACGCATCTTCAATTTCCTGGGAAAGATAGGTTGCTTGATCTTCGGTAGAGTAACACTGTCTAAAGCCTGCTTGTTGTGGGACAAGGAGATTTTCACTTTCCAGGTACCACTGCAGTCTGAGATTGATTATACGTTCCATTGTTTTACACAAACAGCTTGTAAGGCTGATTGGTCTATAGCTGGATGTCATTGAACCATCTTTTCCTGGCTTTAGTAATGGTATCATAATTGCTTCTCTCCATGCCTGTGGCACTCTACCTGTGATCCAGCAAATGTAGATCTGCAGTAGTTTTGCTTTAGCTGCAGTTCCCAAGTTCTTAATCATTTCATTGGACACTCCATCATTGCCTGGTGACTTTTTCATTTTTAATTTGGATATTGCCAGCTCTAGCTCTCTTTGTGTAATGGGTGTTTCCATTACTTCATGTGTGGTCTCTTCTTGTCTTGCATTTTGTTGTTTTAAACGGGTCTCTTGTCGTTTTTCTAGGCTAATTTCAATATTATTGTCATTTGCAAAGGAGTCTGCAAAGTAATTTGCTGCATGTTTACCTGTTAGAATGTTTCCATCCTTCTTCAGTGTAATTTTGGTGTTCCTTTCTGTACCCTCATCATTCAGCTGTTTTACAAGCTTCCACACTTTTCTTGTGTCTCGTTCAAGATTCAAGGACTCTGTTTTCTCTTTCCAGCTTCTCCGTCTGGCTTGTAGTTTAGCCCGTTGAAATTTGGCTTTAGCTTGCTGGTAGTTGTTGTGGTGTTCTTGGCAAGGGTTATTTTTTGCTTGCTTTCGAGATGTTTCCATGTCATTGTGCAGTTGCACTAGCTCACTACTCCAGTATGGTTTGTAGTGTTTCCGTGCCCCTCTAGGTATTGTTTCACTGGCAGCTTGTATTATTAGTCTACTGAATTCATCAACTATTTTGTTGATGTCTCTATCTGTATTTATATCTTTAGTCAGTACACTGGTGTAGTGTTGATACATTTTCCAGTCTGCCTTTTTGTAATTCCATCTGTAGAGAGTGCTGCTCTCCCTGATTGCCTTATTTTGTACCACTAAAAAGACTGGTCGGTGGTCGCTGCCTCCAGGTTGTTTCCCAACAATTCGTGTGATATTCCAATCCAGGTCTGGTGAATGGAAAGCAAGGTCTGGTGTAGATGTGGTATGCCATGATCTGGAGTAGAATGTTGGTGGATCTGTTGTAGGACACTCTAACACACACGACATAAGGCAATAGATCCGAGGACATTCTAACACACACGACATAAGGCAATATATCCGAGGACACTCTAACACACACGACATAAGGCAATAGATCCGAGGACACTCTAACACATACGACATAAGGCAATAGATTCGAGGACACTCTAACACACACGACATAAGGCAATAGATCCGAGGACACTCTAACACACACGACATAAGGCAATAGATCCGAGGACACTCAAACACACATAACATAAGGCAATAGATCCGAGGACACTCTAAAACACACGACATAAGGCAATAGAGCCGATGACATTCTAACACACATGACATAAGGCAACAGGTCTGAGGACCACTCTAACACACACGACATAAAGCAATAAATCCGAGGACATTCTAACACACATGACATAAGGCAATAAATCCGATGACACTCTAACACACACGACATAAGGCAATAGATCCGAGGACACTCTAACACACACGACATAAGGCAATAGATCCGAGGACACTCTAAAACACACGACATAAGGCAATAGATCCGATGACACTCTAACACACATGACATAAGGCAATAGATCCGAGGACACTCAAACACACATAACATAAGGCAATAGATCCGAGGACACTATAAAACACACGACATAAGGCAATAGATCCGATGACACTCTAACACACATGACATAAGGCAATAGATCGGATGACACTCTAACATACACGACATACGGCAATAGATCTGATGACACTCTAACACACATGACATAAAGCAATAGATCCGAGGACAATCTCAAACACATGACATAAGGCAATAGATCCGATGACAATCTAACACACGTGACATAAGGCAATAGATCCGATGACACTCTAACACACACGACATAAGGCAATAGATCCGATGACACTCTAACACACATAACATAAGGCAATAGATCCGATGACAATCTAACACACATAACATAAGGCAATAGATCCGATGACAATCTAACACACACGACATAAGGCAATAGATCCGATGACAATCTAACACACATAACATAAGGCAATAGATCCGATGACAATCTAACACACATAACATAAGGCAATAGATCCGATGACAATCTAACACACACGACATAAGGCAATAGATCCGAGGACAATCTAACACACACGACATAAGGCAATAGATCCGAGGACACTCTAACACACACGACATAAGGCAATAGATCCGATGACAATCTAACACACATAACATAAGGCAATAGATCCGATGACACTCTAACACACATAACATAAGGCAATAGATCCGATGACACTCTAACACACATAACATAAGGCAATAGATCCGAGGACAATCTAACACACACGACATAAGGCAATAGATCCGAGGACACTCTAACACACACGACATAAGGCAATAGATCCGATGACAATCTAACACACACGACATAAGGCAATAGATCCGATGACAATCTAACACACACGACATAAGGCAATAGATCCGATGACAATCTAACACACACGACATAAGGCAATAGATCCGATGACAATCTAACACACACGACATAAGGCAATAGATCCGATGACAATCTAACACACACGACATAAGGCAATAGATCCGATGACAATCTAACACACATAACATAAGGCAATAGATCCGATGACAATCTAACACACACGACATAAGGCAATAGATCCGAGGACACTCTAACACACACGACATAATGCAATAGATCCGAGGACAATCTAACACACACGACATAAGGCAATAGATCTGATGACAATCTAACACACATAACATAAGGCAATAGATCCGATGACAATCTAACACACACGACATAAGGCAATAGATCCGAGGACACTCTAACACACACGACATAAGGCAATAGATCTGATGACACTCCAACACACATAACATAAGGCAATAGATCCGAGGACACTCTAACACACACGACATAAGGCAATAGATCCGAGGACAATCTAACACACACGACATAATGCAATAGATCCGAGGACAATCTAACACACACGACATAAGGCAATAGATCTGATGACACTCCAACACACATGACATAAGGAAATAGATCCGATGACATTCTAACACACATGACATAAAGCTATTTTATTTATATTTTGTGGGAAGACATACCTTATTCATATTTAAATGTTGGTGAATTATAGAACAATTTTGTTTTCATTTTTAGTTGTTTTAAAATTTCATCATTAGTCTTCTGTTCTTTCCATCCAATTCTACTTATTCTTCTATAAATCCACATTTTAAAAGCCTCAATTTTCTGTTCTGATTTCTTTGTCTAATGTCCATGTTTCTGCACCATACAGGAATATTGAGAAGATATAAAGAATCTGTAGGTGCACCAATATTCCGTTTGACCTCGAGAAAATGGAATAAGAACCTTGATCCGCGTGCACGATCTCCGTAGCACGGCCTGGGATCTACAGTGTGGGTTGATTTTTTTGCTGACAATTTTGGCAGAGCACAAGTCAAATTGTATGACCTACTCCTTTCGATTTTAACTGCCAGGGGTTCTTTAACGTTCCTGAGTGTACACGGAGCCTCTTGTTTAATGCCGTTATCCGAGAAGGCTAGATATCGGATCTCACCGAAGAGATCAAGGGAGGGTCTACCACAAAGAAACCGCGGATTAATTTGTCCGATTTTTGACAAATTACCACCGTCAGTGGTTAGGTTTGAACTCGTGTTCTTTCTGTTCAGAGGCTGACATCGTACCTCTGGACCACTCAGCCCCCCCCCCAACCCTCCCACTAAGTACAGTGATTTCCATGAGAAGTAGATCGGCCTGGCGTGATAACTACCAGATCACAGAAAAATATGTTGCTGGTGTCAGAGAGCGTCAAGTTTCAATACACGAATCAAGTCAAGGGACGGAACCGTAACTGCCAATTGGGAGGTAGTACGGAATCTAAAAGAGAGCCGTGATAGCTCAGTGGTTAGTGAAATGGATTACAAAGGACAAGGGGTAGGGTTCGATCCCAACCGACGGCTGCCGGGTTCACCCAGCCTTAAATGGGTACCGGATTTTTTTTTCTGGGAAAGCAAAGCGGCACGGGTGTAATACCGACCACATTACCCTAAAATTCATGTGCCGAAGGTCTGTAAAATGTATGGTCACTAACACCATATTGTTGATCAATGGTTTGACAAGCTGTCATTGTAAAAAGTATTGTTATGGAAACATAACCATTAATTTTAGAAGCAGTGATCTCTGCAATATGTGCCATTTTTGGCACGCAAGGTTTCTGTTTTTGAGATTGTAGTTCTGCCCTATGTGCCTTCTTCGGCTCGAAAGGGCAATAGATAGATAGAACACCATATTCCCTATACGCCACTTGACGTGACGAGGGCTCCTTTTTTTACTACGGAATCTAAAAGGGAGTTATCAACAAGGTTTATATCAAAATTAACACATCTTTGAATGTGTAACAAACATTCTGAAGGTTTGCTACAAACTGATCTATAAAGGCAATAAAGTCTGAAAATAAACAAGAGAAAAGTGAGTAGCTAATTATTTCCAAGAGTCGTTTCAGTTGGGGAAGACAACCCTGGAGGGATAACTCGCCTAATTTGTGGCGCAAGATGTCGGATTCCATTTCATGTCGATAGATCCTGAGATGACCCTTCCAGCACAGTTGTATGCAAATGTCCCACAAAATGTCAAGTTCTATAGATTTTTCGCGCCTCTAGTCTAAAGGCTAATGAAGAACAATTTCCAGAAAACTTTGACTAGGAATATTGCTTGAAGAAAGAACACATATCTTGTACACTATTTCTTCCTCAAATGTTAGGAATTTACAATAATATATTTTTTTGTTGGTAAAATGTTTTAAGAATAAAATAAAGAAGCGAACATTTGTATATTTTTTTGTCATTGAGCTCAATTTCGCGTGTGTTTGTCTGTGTGTTTCTGTGTATGTATGTGTGCGTCTGTCTGCGTGTTTGTGTGTGTGAGAGTGTGTGTGTATGTGAGGTCAACAAAACTGTTTTATTTTTATTTGAATACAAGTAAGATGTACAATGTTTTAACATTTTTTAATTGAAGAAAATACGAGCTATGGAGATGAAATGTTGTCGTGTAAATATGATCCTGCTTAGATATTAACACAAATGAAACGTGCTCACAAAGGGTACAGCAAGTAATAGAGAGTGCATGATCATCTTTTGACTATTTGTGAAGAAACGAACCATACCAAAAAAAAAATTGTTTAGCCAGGTATCTTGATCGTGTAGCCTAGCAAAGATCATTCTGTATGGAAGTGGCAATACAAGAGAGTTATGCAGATAAAGAGATGGGACAATAATTTAAAAAAAATGGACATGTCTCGAATTTTTAGAATCTCTAAGAATGACTGAAGATAGAGAGAAATCGAGAGTATTGACCAAGTCTGTAAGGGGTGCCTCAAATATTCCCATGGTTTTAGTAAGAAGTAGATGTTTATTATTCTATCAATTATGGCGATTACTGTTGCAGACCAACCTTGTCCTTGACAATATATATATAGACAACTGTAATGGGTACCAGGGTATTACTCCGAGAAAGTGAGGAATGCCGTCTCGCATTATAAGTTTCGATGCTTGAAGCAACACTATCCAGAAGTATCCGAAAAATTCTGGATAGACAGTCGAGCACATATGGGTGAAAATTCGCACAGTAAGGCGCCGATTCAAGTCTCGTACTTTACCTTTAACAGAGGTGAGATGCAGAATGGCTGAGGCAAAATCTGTTTTCCGAAAAATAAGGAAGATACTATACAATCCATTTTTGACAATAGCAACAAGAAAAAGAGTTTTCAAATATTATGTAGAGCCAGTCTTAACATATGGATGTGAATCATGGACAATAAGGCAAGAAAATCACTGGAGTCTTAGAAATGTGGTTTTACAGAAAAATGTTGAGAATACCATGAACAGCTAAGAATAGTAATGAAAACGTTCTGAGAGAGACCAATGCAAAAAGAGAGCTAAATTCCAATATTAGGAAGAAACAATCATCATTTTCTGGCCATGCAATGAGAAGAGAACAGCTAGAATATATTGTAACAACTGGGAAAATTGAGGGACGAAGAGATAGAGGGAAGCAAAGAGAAGAGATAGCGAACAGCTTAAGAGAATGGCTTGGCAGAAGATCAACAACAGAAATGATAAATAACTGTCCAGATCGAAAGTTGTGGAGAGACATCTTTTTTTCTATATCTTTTTTTCTTTCTATATTTCTTTCTTTCTATATCTTTTTTTCTATATCTATTATTTTCTATATTTCTTTCTTTCTATATCTATTTTTTTCTATATATTTTTTTTTCCTATATCTATTTTTTCTATATTTCTTTCTTTCTATGTATATATTTTTTCCATACCTATTTCTTCTATATCTATTTTTGTCTTTCTCCTTAAAAATAGTCATTTTTGTGTGTGGTATCACATGTTATAACTACTTCCAATAGCATATTTTAAGAATCAACGGAATGTACAAGGCTCAGTACACCTTCATACATAAATGCTGCAACATTTCCAAGATTACAACTAAATTGTCACTTTGGGGTGAAAATAAAGAGCTGTGCTAAATATATTTATGTGTTCAGTTGGTACTGAACTACATAACATAGGAGAAGTGACGAAAAATAGATATAGAAAAAAAATATATATATAGAAAAAAATAGATATAGAAAAAAATAGATATAGAAAAAAATAGAAAAAAAAACGGTAGTGTTAAAGCTTCATGTAACAAGAGGACAACACTAACCAGAACGACGTTTCGGCTCAACAGGCTTTCAGCAGGAACAAACATACAACACGCATACAAATTTGTGTTACAATTTTATTTTAATTTATATATATATATATATATATATATATATATATATATATATATATATATATATATATATATATATATTGGTTATTGGTTATGGAAGGCCTCGGTATCACTGCAAGCGAATTAAAATCCATAATTGCTCAACCGCCCGTGCCAGTGGAATCATCCGAATTACTAACTCATCGCCCAAACAAAGAAAGGTAACTGTAGTCCCCATCGTAGCAGTCTCAGCACACGCCAAAAGACATAAGGCGAAACCGCGCAGAAAGTGTAAAAACAGCCAACTGTTCCCTGTCATACGATATCATCATTCATCGTAAACAAGCGGGCTATCGAAACAGGATCAAAACGGATGAGACACACAGCTCACAGTGTGCACAGATCACTTAACTCAGTAGCTCCTGCAACAAGCCGGACTTGGAATATGAGGAAACTACAAGAAGGTTAACTTTTCAGACATAGCCATCAATGGTTCCTGACGCCTATCCACCATATACCAAGGGAGTTAACGTCCTCCCGAAAATGATGATCGTCGTAGCACATGATGATGTTAGGCCATCGTTGATGACTCCAATTCCAAACACATAGACACACAGTGGTGGTAAGTTATCATTTCCAAATCAACAGAAGCCACATGACCTGTAGTATATATATATATATATATATATATATATATATATATATATATATATATATATATATATATATGTATATATATATATATATATATATGTATATATATATATATATATATATATATATATATATATATATATATATACTAATTTCAAACTAGAAAAAGAAATTAAAAGACAAATTAAAAATAAAGACTTTCCTGTATAATCGTATGTGTAAGAATCTTAATTGCGCGCGGGCTTTGTATGTGTGCAAAAAAGTGAAAATGTGCAATTATTAGTTTCACATCAGCTTCAATATCAATTATCAAATAATAATGGGGGAGAAAATACAGGGTAAAAGAGGCAGAGGCAGACCAAGACTAACATTGGCGAGTAACATTAAAAGATGGGCAAGTCAGCTTGTGACAACCTGCACGATCAAAGCAAGAGACAGAGCAGAATGGCGCTCCATGGTAGTCAACCTTCGTTGCGGAGACGGCACTCGATGCATGATATGAATTTCTTTACCTTGACCTTACTACATAACATAGGCGATCATGTTCCTTTCCTGTGCTAAAAGTTTGTCTGGTGAGATTTTTCATATTTATTTTTTATTGTGACAAGTCAATCTATGACTGCCTGCACCATCAAAGCAAGAAACAGAGTAGAATGGCGATCCATGGTAGCCAAACTTCGTTTGCGGAGAAGGCACTAGATGATGACGATGATGATTGTGACATCTAGATGAGAACCCAGTGACGGTGTAGTTAAGATACTCGCTTGTTGAGCTGAAGGTTCGTGTTAAAATACCAGTTGAGGCGAAAAAAGGTTAGCTTATTTCAACCTAATAATAGGTTCTAGGGGTCTACCCAGCATCTTTTTTTATGGATACCTGAGATATTCTCTGTAGAGAAAGAGCTGGGAGGAAGGGGTTGATAACTCCACAATATAAAGCTGAGGTTTAGTACAATGGAGTCACTAACGCTCTTTTACCCAAAGGCAATTGTTATGCAACTAAAAAATTAAATTAAATTACCCCCGTCACGCCAAGTAGCGTATAGGAAATATGGTGTTAGTGACCATAAATTTTAAAGACTTTTAGCACATGATTTTTGGGGTAATGTGGTCGGTATTACGCCTGTGCCGCTTTACTTTCCCAGAAAAAAAATCCGGTACCCATTTAAGGCTGGGTGAACCCGGAAGCCGTCGGTTGGGATCAAACCTAACCGTTTTCCTTTGTAGTCCAGTTCACTAACCACTGAGCTATCGCGGTTGTGTAACTACCTTTACCTTTTTCTCTGCCATAAAGATAATCTTCTAATATCGTTCTCTTTCAGTCTTCCTCTTCTTCATCTTGAGTTCATTTCTATGAAAATGTTTACTCTCTTCATTTCTTTCTTTCTTTTGTACTCTTGCTTATGGTTTCAATCATCACAGAAAGGAGCAACTTGTAATTTTCTGGTCTGCTAGATGTGTAGCTTGCTTCATTTGTTGTCCTGTCGAATTTACTTAAAATGACCCTTTTTTTTCATTCTATTTACCTATCTCTTTCTGCGATTCCCATTTGCTCTGTAGCCGAATGTTTTCATGTAATACGAAGGAGGTGCAGGTTGGTTAGATTTCATTCTGGTCACACATCCAAACCATTTGATTCTTTGTTGTTCAAAATGGTCACTAAGCTCTGTTAAATCAATCATTTTTCTCAACGTTTCATTTATAATCTTATCTCTTCTAGTTATTTTTTAAAAAGTTTGTATTATACATGATATAATAATTTGTTTTTCTCATTTTCCTGGGTCGCAATTTTTTTCTTATTACCAAGATGACAGTTGTCTTCTTGTCCCTGAGATGACATTTGTTTTCTTATTCCGGAAACAACAGTTTTTTTTTTCTTAATCTTGAAATGAAAGTTTTTTCTTATATCCGAGACGACAGTTGTTTTCTTATTACCGAGATGACAGTTGTTTTTTTAATACCGAGATGACAGTTGTTTTCTTATTACCGAGATGACAGTTGTTTTCTTATTACCGAGATGACAGTTGTTTTCTTATTACCGAGATGACAGTTGTTTTTTTAATACCGAGATGACAGTTGTTTTCTTATTACCGAGATGACAGTTGTTTTCATATTTCTGAGTTGACCGTTTTTTTCTTATACCTGAGATAACAGTTTTTGTTTTGTTTTGTCTGAGATAAAAGATTTTTTCTTATGCCCGAAATGACAGTTGTTTTCTTATACAAGAGATGATAGTTGTTTTCTTATACCTAAGATGACAGTTGTTTTCTTATACCTAAGATGACAGTTGTTTTCTTATACCTGAGATGACAGTTGTTTACTTATATCTGAGATGACAGTTGTTTTCTTATACCTAAGATGACAGTTGTTTTCTTATACCTGAGATGACAGTTGTTTTCTTATACCTGAGATGACAGTTGTTTTCTTATACCTGAGATGACAGTTGTTTTCTAATACCTGAGATGACAGTTGTTTTCTCATACCTAAGATGACAGTTGTTTTCTTATACCCGAGATGACAGTTGTTTTCTTATATCCGAGATGACAGTTGTTTTCTTATACCTAAGATGACAGTTGTTTTCTTATACCTGAAATGAATTTTTTTCTTATACCTATGATGACAGTTGTTTTCTTATACCTGAGATGACAGTTGTTTTCATATACCCGAGATGACAGTTGTTTTCTTATACCCGAGATGACAGTTGTTTTCTTATACCTAAGATGACAGTTGTTTTCTTATACCTAAGATGACAGTTGTTTTCTTATACCTAAGATGACAGTTGTTTTCTTATACCTAAGATGACAGTTGTTTTCTTATACCTAAGATGACAGTTGTTTTCTTATACCTAAGATGACAGTTGTTTTCTTATACCTAAGATGACAGTTGTTTTCTTAAACCTAAGATGACAGTTGTTTTCTTAAACCTAAGATGACAGTTGTTTTCTTATACCCGAGATGACAGTTGTTTTTTTATACCTAAGATGACAGTTGTTTTCTTATACCCGAGATGACAGTTGTTTTTTATACCTAAGATGACAGTTGTTTTCTTAAACCTAAGATGACAGTTGTTTTCTTAAACCTAAGATGACAGTTGTTTTCTTATACCCGAGATGACAGTTGTTTTTTTTCTACCTAAGATGACAGTTGTTTTCTTAAACCTAAGATGACAGTTGTTTTCTTAAACCTAAGATGACAGTTGTTTTCTTATACCTGAGATGACAGTTGTTTTCTTAAACCTAAGATGACAGTTGTTTTCTTATACCTATGATGACAGTTGTTTTCTTATACCTGAGATGACAGTTGTTTTCTTATACCAGAGATGACAGTTGTTTTCTTATACCCGAGATGATAGTTGTTTTCTTATACCTATGATGACAGTTGTTTTCTTATACCTAAGATGACAGTTGTTTTCTTATACCTGAGATGACAGTTGTTTTCTTTAACCTAAGATGACAGTTGTTTTCTTATACCTAAGATGACAGTTGTTTTCTTATACCTGAGATGACAGTTGTTTTCTTATTCCCTAGATGACAGTTGTTTTCCTATTCCCTAGATGACACTTGTTTTCTTCTACCTGATGTGACAGTTGTTTTCTTTTTCCCTAGATGACAGTTGTTTTCCTATTCCCTAAATGACTTTTGTTTTCTTATACCCTAGATGACAGTTGTTTTCTTATACCTGTGGTGACAGTTGTTTTCTTATACCTGAGATGATAGTTGTTTTCCTATTCCCAAGATGACAGTTGTTTTCTTATACCTGAGATGACAGTTGTTTTCTTATACCCGAGATGACAGTTTTTTTTCTTATTCCTAAGATGACAGTTCTTTCTTATTTCAAAGATGATCATTTTTTGTGATATATGAGATGATAGATTTTCGTATAAATGAGAAGATATTTTTTTGGTTATATCTAAGATGAATAAGTCCAACATTTTCTCCTCACGTATCATACCCAGTTTTAACAGTCGTGATGACTGATTCACTATTTGATATCAAAATTGAAAGATTAGACCTGGAGACAGTTCAGAACTACAACTACCTTGGCCGTACTATATAACCAGTGGATGGAAAATGTACAACTGACAAAAAAAAAAAGAATAGGAATGGCAAAAAGTAATTTTAGTGTCATGAAAAATATACTAATATATACTAACATCAAAACAAATAACACCAGGGCTAAAACTAGGAATAACAAAATGTTATATCTTCTCAACATTCCTATATGGTACAGAAACATGGACATTAGACAAGAAAACAGAACAGAGATTTGAAGCCTTTGAAATGTGGATATATAGAGGAATAGGTAGAATTGGATTGGAAAACAAACGATGAAGTTTCAAAACAACTAAAAATAAAAAGAGAACTACTAAACACAATTCAAAAACAAGACAAATGCAATTTATGTGCCATGTTAAAAGACACAACCGCCTACTAAAAGTAATCTTGGAGGGGAAAATACAGGGTAAAAGAGGCAGAGGCAGACCAAGACCAATATGGACGAGTAACATCAAGAGATGGACAAATCAGCCTATGACAACCTGCACCATCAAAGCAAGAGACAGAGCAGTGTGGCGCTCTATGGTAGCCAACCTTCGTTGCAGAGACGACACTCGATGATGATGATGATCGATCAGATATGACGCCATGCAACATTCAGTATCTACAGTCTTTAGTCTAGCTTCATGAATTAAAATGTCATTAGTAGTAGTACACCTGAATCAGTAATATATCTGTGTGAATGTGCTTCTCAGACGTGTCTACACCTCATAGTGATAGTGGAGAATAATCATCAAGTGCCATGCCTGCTGACATAGATTATTATGTCTCTCCACAACTCTTGATCTTCACAGCTATTTATAATTTCCGTTGTTGACATTCTGTCAAGACATTGTCTTACGCTTTCGGCGGTGGATTATGTAAGTTGACCCATCTTCAATAATGTAGACAATGGGATCATGTGTAGAGAGAGCTTAAGCACTATCCACCTGCCGCCCCGTACACAGGGGTAGACGGCTTAACCTATTTCTTAACGTGTCCACCAGTGGAACAGTAGTAGCCTCTAGATATAGAGGTGTGCTGCGAATATAGAATAACCAGCCGTATACCGCAAAAAACGAACATATCATAGCATAACATAACACAGCATAGCCTAGAATAGCAGAGCATAAAACAAAATAACGTAACACAACATAACATAAAATATCATAACATAGCATAACATAACATAACATAGCTATTCTGAACATATTCATCTGCCACTACGAAATGCCATTAATAGTCTTATATGAACCAATGCATGGTGTAAATAACAACATTGGAATAATAAAAAAAAATTCGTTGCCTCATTTATATGCCTAAAAACATATGCATCTCTAAAGTGGTAACAAGTCTTAAAGTGCATGCAAATTTGAATTATTACATATGCCGTTATTAAACTCGCATATAAGAAATTAGAATTAAGGAATTCATAAGAATAAAATTCGATCGGATCGAATAGATCTGGTTCTATCGTTGTCCCCCGACATACACCAGCAATGGTACTATGTGTCGTAAAGATAGTTTTTTTTTATAAGAATAAAATCCTAATTTTAAACTTACATAAAAAAAGAAACAGTTGGCTTCTCCTGTAATTAGTTATGTTTCTCTCGTTTTGATTTTACTCGCATTTTAATTAGAAATGAATTGTGACTTTTTTTGCTTATTAAAAATACACACTACAGCGTTTTGTTTAATCTTCTTTCCTGAGCGCAAAATAGCTTGGAGGTCATTGACTGGAACAACAAAAATAATTGTTTTCTACTGAGCATCAACATAATTCTTCTTATCCTCTTTGTTAGTCATTCTTTAGAGAGTATTCTACGTCTGGCTCACTCTGTCAACATCTACAGAATCTCTATCAAACTATGTTTTTACCACTTGAAAATAAAATATCCGCAGTGGGACATAGGGTATCAACAGAAAGGCTCATTACAATGGTTTCTGGCCTTTGTAACCCGACTGGACTACCATTGCTGGGACAACCTTTGTTCGATTCCCGCTGGATGCAGTGTGAGTTCCAGACGAGACAGCAAAGGACAGGTTGAAGGTTAAAGTATGAGTTTTCACCCATATGTGATCGGTCGCCTATCCAGAAGTGTTCGGAGATTTCTGGATAGTGTCGCTTCAAGCATCGAAACTCACGATGCGAGGCGAATTCCTCACTTTCGTAGAGTACTATACCCTGGTACCCATTTCTGCCAGCGGCTGGGTCGACCGCGGGGGTATTTTTTTTTCCAACTAAGAGTACAACTCACACTGCTTCCAGCGGGAATCGAACACGGGCTGTCCGAACGTCGGTAGCCCCAGTCGGGTGGTTTTTTTCCAACTAGGCTACCGAGGCATCGAAAAGGGGTTATTTTTATCTTGAAGAAATAAAAAAAAATTATATTATATTATTATTATTAAATGTATTGTTTGTTTCTCTTTTTCGTCTTTAATTAAATAATTCTTCCCACCCCCTTTTTTTAAACAAATGCAGCCTGTTGTTTATTTTCTTGATTTTAAAAGTACTTTTCTGCTCATTAAAAAAAAAAAAAAAACTATGACTTTATGTTATGTAATTAATTATTTTTGTGTGTTTTTTGCAAAAATATAATTCGATGTTTATATAATTAATTATTTCTTAAAATGAATCTGAAGATCTACAGTCCCAGTCATACATTTCTAGGTGTCTCTGTGTGACAAATTCATAATGACTCGAACAAGTAGTGAATTTGTTGCCGATATATGCAATGATCAGACAATTGTTGCGCAATTTATGACCCGCATACAAGAAAATGATGGCACGTCATTGGCACAAATTAAACCAATCGGTGCTAGCAGTTTTTTTTTGTTTTTTTCTTCCCTTTTTTTATATTATCTTTCTATTAGACGCAAATATTCCAGCGCAGCTACAGAGATCAAACGAGACGGTAAACAACCGGTGTGACCTACGCGATCCACTTATTTATCGATGAATACTAAGTAGGGCACTTTGTTTTTATTCTAATGACGACGCTGCGCTAATTCAAACGTAAAGTGACTATTACTCTAATCCTTTCGAGTAAACTAGTTTTTTGTTGTTGTTTTTTTTTTTGGCTTTTCTGGTTGATACCGTTCGCCTTATTGTTCATCACCTCAGTCTTCTTCTACTTCCTTTTCTGTTTCATCTACTATTTCTTCTTCTAGTTTCTCTTCTTCATTAACATCTTCTTCGCTTCTTCGTCTCTTCTGTTTCTTTTATTTTCCTTCTTCTCTTCTACAAACTTCTCTTCATTACTACGTTACTTAGAGATTATCTATTTTTGTATTATGACGAAAAGCTATTTATAAATGGCTATATATATATATTAAATGGGAGCGGCGATAGCTCAGTAGGTAAGTGTTTTGGACTACTACAAAGGACAAGAGGTAGGGTTCGATCCCAAACGACGGTTTCCGGGTTCACCCAGCCTTAAATGGGTACCGGATTTTTCTTCTGGGTAATTAAAGCGGCGCGGGCGTAATACAGAACTCATTATCCCAAAAATCATTTGCTGAAGGTCTGTAAAATTATGGTCACTAACATCATGTTCCCTATACGCCACTTGGCGCGACGGGTTACTTTACTTTGTACTTACTATCATCATCATCAAGTACCGGGCCTTCTGGCGTAGGTGATCATGTCTCTCCACAATTTTCGATTTCGACAGTTATTTATTATTTCTTTTGTTGACCTTCTGCCAAGCCATTCTCGTAAGCTGTCTGGTATTTTTTCTATTTGCTTTCCTCTATCTCTTTGTCCTTCAATTTTCCAAGTTGTTACAATATATTCCAGTTGTTCGCTTCTCAGTACATGGCCAAAAAATGATGATTGTTTCTTCTAATATTGGACATTAGTTCTCTTTTTGCTTTGGCCTCTTTCAGAATGTTTTCATTACTTTTCTTAGCAGTCCATGGTATTCTCAACACTCTTCTGTAAAACCACATTTCTTCAGACTCCAGTGATTTTCTTGTCTGTTGTCCTATTGTACATGATTCACATCCATATGTTAAGACTGACTCTACATAACAGTTAAGAACTCTGTTTCTTGTTTCGATTGTCCAAAATGGATTTCATAGTATCTTCCTCATTTTTTGGAAAGATGCTTTTGCCTGAGCAATTCAGCATCTCACCTCTTTTGCACATACATATTTTTAAAAAAAAAAGAAAAAAATTATCTATTGTGCTACTTCAGCTGTTCAGCAACGATTACACACGCCATAGATCATGCATCTTATAATGGATAAAAACTCCCAGTACTTTATCAATTATTTATATATCTCAAGCTTTAAAAATTCATCATTGACGTCATTAGGTACCGTCTCCACATCGACGGTTGACTATCATAAAGCACAATCCTACTGTATCTCTTGTCTTGAAGTTGCATGGTGACAACCTTTTCTTATCAGTCCGCTTTAGTCTTGGTCTACCTTCCTCTACCTTGTACATTCCTTTCCATGACCCAGTAACCTTTAGTTGGGTGTTGTGTCTCTTCACATGCCCTCCAAAATTTGTCAATTGTCTTTTACAAATTGTGTTAAGTAATTTTTTCCTACTGATTTAGAACTTCCTTATTTGAGTTGAGTTATTGAGTTATTTGCGGGTCATAATCATTGCACTCCGAACATGTCCATATGTGCTCAGATCCCCATCCTCAGCAATTCCCTCAGTGTCCAGCGATTGTCTTCTTTTCCTTCCATCCAATTCTCCAATTTTTCTATACATCCACGTTTTAAAGGCTTCAATTTTCTGCACTTATTTCGTATTTAATGTCCATGTTTCTGCACCATACTGAGATATTGAGTGAGTATAACTTATATGTTTAAACAAATTCAGCACTTCACATTCAAAATTAGAACTTCTGCTGTTAGGGTCTTAAGCTGGGTCTATTTTTTTAATGAAATCAAAGTGAGGATCTTATTTTGATAACAATTGGGGACTACGGCAACAGTTATCATCTGTTTTGTTGAAGTTGATGACGTGTCCGTCCTGCGGTCGGGTATGTCTATTCAGAATTGTCAAAGTTAGCAACCAGAGAAACTGCCCAGTTAAGCAGCATCCAGAAAAAAAACCCACTAATATATTACCAAACCGCTGACAAATCATGATTGCTTGCCACCAACCGTCCGTTGAGGCGAAAACTGCCATATATATGTGTGTGTGTGTGTGTGTGTGTGTGTGTGTGTGTGTGTGTGTGTGTGTGTGTGTGTGTGTGTGTGTGTGTGTGTGTGTGTGTGTGTGTGTGTGTGTGTGTGTGTGTGTTAAGAAGCCAAAGGTCTGAACAATCTTTCAAGAAGGGTCTTTTTCTGATGATCAGATTGCCTTCTTCTGAGATGCTCTGTATAATGAGTTTGCTATTACTTAATTATAATATAGATGGATGTTAAAATAAGTATCAAAGGCAACTGGCTTACCTAAAATTACACTTTTCGCAGAATAATGCTCATCAAATGGTAGGACAAAATAACCAACTTAACTGTCCTGCAACGTGCTAAGACCCCAACAATCATGGCGATGCTCAGATGTCGAAGACTAAGATGGCTGGAGCACGTTCAGTTAATTGAAGAAAAATACATTCTTTTTTATTATTAATGCATCTCCTATTATATGGTTAATTAATACACTGAAAAAGACAAATCGGCAGACTTAAACTACGATATAGAGATATATGTAAATCATATCTGAAAGACTTCTCCATCTGTGAAAATGACTGGGAACATCTGGCAGTGATCGCACAGCATGGAGAGCATGTATAAGGAATAACAACAGTTGAGACTGTGCTATGGCAAAACTTAGACGAGAAAAGACTCATGAAAAAGGATGGAAACTCTGTGGATCAATGGGCCTGACTTGTTCATTCTGTGACCGTGTGTGTTTATCAAACATTGGTAGAATTAGACACGAGAGAAGCTGTTCGACAAAAACAAAACCTCAACAAAAACTAACAAACAAAAAAAAACACGATAGCGCCCACTAGACTATCTGACAAGACTAATAGGACCAAATATACTTTTCGCGCAGTGAGTCTAATTTTCTTCCTTATTATTATTATTATTGCAATGGGAGTGTTACTATTCTCTATTCAACAGATTGGCAGGTAAATGTTGT
This sequence comes from Megaustenia siamemsis, assembly GCA_032433765.1. NCBI lineage: Eukaryota > Metazoa > Mollusca > Gastropoda > Stylommatophora > Ariophantidae > Megaustenia > Megaustenia siamemsis. The sequence goes on along the minus strand of JAVIAB010000124.1, from coordinate 87,847,977 downwards.
GAAATACAAAAAACAGTAACAACAGAAACTCAACACCTTAACACAAATATGCGCAAACTTTACTCGTTTTTTTTTATTTCAACACACAAACAATAATTTAAAAAAACATAATTAAATAAAATATAAACGAAGCAAATATTTCTTTCCGAAACAGAACTAATTCAAAATATTTGCTATCTACAAAACTAATCTATTAAACAATGCCTCAAATAACAAAAGATGAACGACGAAACGAAAACACTGGAAATCACAAGAAGCAAAGAACAAAGGTTGGAGATCTAGAAACTAAGTAGATAATAAACAAGACGATACTTTAGCGGAAAAGTCGATACAGCCATGGTTACTAATCCTCCCTGATTGATCCGTCTATCCGGTGAAGGATTACTTTTCACCCTAATTACGAAAGGAGTCGGAAAATTAGCTGGGGGAAACGAACAGAAAAACCGTCTCGAGTTCTCACGAAGAAAATCCCCGCCAATCGTCGTCAACTTACCCTCGACACCGGCCTCGTGATACGTTTGCAGTTCGTCCTAATTAAGACAAAAATATGGTTACATCTTTTTCCGAGTCAGTTTTTATTTTTATTTTTTTTTCTTTCCTGGTTTGCAATAGTAAATCTTTCTGATGGTATCTGCATCTTCCTTGCTCTTATTTTCTGTCCTTTTACATTTGCATTTACGTAAAATAAAGAAAAGCAGTAGATAAATTTTTTTCCCTATTTAACTTAAAGGGGGCAATGTACTAACACCAAAATAAATAGCACATGGGATAAAATTGAGAATAGCAAAATGTTATATCTTCTCAACATACCTGTATGGTGCGGAAACGTGGACATTAGACAAGAAAACAGAACAGAGAATTGAGACCTATGAGATGTGGATTTATAGAAGAATAGGTAAAATTGGATGGGAAGAAAATAAAACAAAGGATGAAGAATTTTAAAAAAAGTAGAACTGAAAAGAAAACTGCTAAATACAATTCAAACAATACAAATGCGATTTTTCGAGCATTTTAAAAGACACAACAGCCGAATAAGAGCAATCTTGGAAGGGAAAATACAAGGCAAACGAGGCAGAAGCAGAAGCAGACCAAGACTAAAAATGGACGAGTAGCATCAAAAGATGGACAAGTTAGCCTATGACACCCTGTAGCATCAAAGTAAGAGACAAAGCGGAAAAGCGCTCCAGGGTAGCCAACTTTGGAAGCGGCGGAGACGGCACTCAGTGGTGATGATGAATTTAAAGGAAAGATGTTATCGTCGTCTGTTTAAGAATGACTTGCAACAAATCAGCGACCTGTGTTGAATAGAAGAAACAAATAATGTTCTAGTTTTTATTCTCTTTTCAAAAATATTTTATTTTTATATTTTTATTACTATAAATAATTTGTTTTCTTCTTTATAACATTATAGATGATAAAGTTATTATTTATGTGTGTGTGTGTATGTGTGTGTGTGTTTTATCTTGGCGTCCTCTCAGACGGTTGGTAGCAAGAATTCATGATACGGCAGTAGTTTGGTAAAATATTAGTAAAATATGCCAGATGATGTTTTACTGAACAGCTTCTCTCGTGGCTGAAAATGCCATTATCGGAAGGACAGATCGGCCTAAAAAGTGATGATTGTTTCTTCCTAATATTAGATATTAGCTCACTTTTTTTGCTTTGGCCTCTTTCTGAACGTGTTCATTTCTCATCTTAGCTGTCCATTATATTCTCAACATTCTTTATACATATATATGAGTGAGTGTGTGTGTGTGTGTGTGTATGGAAGTTGCATTAATCCTTCAAGAATATAAATCATTGCATGCTAAAAGATCGAGACTGGTATATTGACGGCACCCATATATGGCAAGTTGCTTCAGTACCATCAAAACAACAGATTAATAATAGATTCTGAAATACAAACAACGCACAAATAATACTCATTACTTTAGTGCAATATTCACTAGAATTTAATTGTAATAATTTGCACCGCTATAATTCGTTTATTATATAAAGTATTCTTTTTACAATTATTTATAAATCTTCCATTGGCAATTCTTTTATAGGCGAAATAAAAACCCATATGTGTTCACTAGAGAGAGAGGAAGGGCTATATGTAAACCAGCAGTAAAGATGACGACAGGTAGAATAACGCTGCAGAACATAAATACCGTTTTTGACTTAAGCTTTTATAGGATAAATGTTTTGTGCCTTTCATCACCGCGGTAAATATATAAGTAGATCCGTGCAGTATTTTTTTTTCCATTACTTTATTGTTATTTTCTTCTATTATTTTATTGTTATTTTCTTCTATTACTTTATTGTTTTTTTCTTCTATTACTCTATTGTTATTTTCTTCCATTACTTTATTGTTATTTTCTTCTATTACTTTATTGTTTTTTCTTCCATTACTTTATTGATATTTTCTTCCATTACTTTATTGATATTTTCTTCCATTACTTTATTGATATTTTCTTCCATTACTTTATTGATATTTTCTTCCATTACTCTATTGATATTTTCTTCCATTACTCTATTGATATTTTCTTCCATTACTCTATTGATATTTTCTTCCATTACTCTATTGTTATTTTCTTCCATTACTTTATTTTATTCTGCACATTAAGGCGCAGTTGTACTCGCCTTTTCCAATTTGTCTGACCTCGGAAATATGAAAAGTCCCAAATAGATATTTCTCTGTTGGATAAATACAGTACAAAAACGTCACAGCAACATTCGAGGAAGCGTTGAGGGCAAAAATAGAAGCCAAAAAGTGCAGGAGAAAGGAGATTAGGACATGCACAACAAATGCACCTTGTTCATTCTGCGGTTGTGATCAGTCTATCCAATATTTTCGGATTCAGCCATTAGTGAAGGTACTCAGTCAAACAATACAGCATAAGGTACTATATAGTATATTACCAAAGTACTGACAAATCATGATTTCATGATATAAACCGTCTGCAAAGACTCCAAAATCCATATACATACAATACAAGACATAACATATACATGTATGAGAAATGTTCATAAAATCGGCGTAAAAAACAGGTAAAGTAACCCTGTCACGCCAAGTGTAGTATAGGGAATATGGTGTTAGTGACCATAAATGTTACCTTCGGCACACGATTTTTGGGGTAATGTGCTTGGTATTACTCCCATGCCGCTTTACTTTCCCAGAAGAAAAATCCGGTACCCATTAACGGCTGGGTGAACCGGAAGCCGTCGGTTGGGCTCGAACCCTTCCCTTTGTCATTTGTAGTCCAGTTCACTAACCACTGAGCTATCGCGACTTCCATAAAATCGACGTAGAGACACATAATCAAGGCTACTTCGCTATCTCCAGTTTTTTTTTCCCTTCACATTTCCTAACTACCGTTGGTCTCACTAATGATGATAAAAATGACGATTCATCAATAATGATAAAAGTAACAAGTTTTTATATAATAAATGTTCAGCCCCCACAAGGGATGACACGTGATTATTATAACAAAATGTTACATCCGGGCACGCGTCGCCTGCCTTGCCATGACAACGGCATAGAGGCAAATCCTACTTAATCCTAATGTGCGAAACAAGCAGAACAATTTTCTGGACCAGTTGCAAATACCACCATCATTATTAGGGAATCGGGAATAATGATTTTCTTGGTTGTGCGGCTCCTGTTTTTGTATTCCAAGTTCAAAACTGTTATTGTTTTGTAAAGTGTCAGGGACCAAACTTTGGATTTGCTCGCGTAACACTTCAGTTGAGGCTTGATTATGGAAGCTTTCATCACCAGAGAAATGTGTAAAAGGGGAAACAATTCAGTGTACTGGCATCTGTCTATGGAAGGTTATGTAACAAAACAGAAACGAAAATGGCGCTCAGTTTGGCTTTTATATGTCAATATAAACAATGAAAAATTATAGCCACTTTTCTTATACAAATTATAATGGAATTTAGCTATTTTTGCCAACTTGTCACTGTTGTCTCTATGTCAAAAATCGCGAAACGTCACTGAAAGATTTAGTGCGTATGAATACAAAACAGTTTCCATAGATAACTTTTACAATAGCGAGACGCTAAATAGTTCGCGATGTTATCCATAAACCAGAAGAAACTATTAATGCATGACCCGCTAAATTTGTCGACGACTGAAAAAAAAGAAAGCCCAGCCTACAAAGAGAAGATACTATAACGAAAGATCACCAACCACGCCCCCCCCCCCCCCATCCCGGTGTGGTGTATAGGATATACGATGATAGAGACACGTTTTATTTCACAGGCCCATTCTATACACTTTTATTTATTTAATATTTTGTGCTGGGGTAGTTTGGTCAACACAACGTCAACGCGCTCGTTCACACCAAGTAGAAAAACCTCTGAACCTTTTTTAATGGAAATCTGTGTGGCTGAGTGGTTAGTGGCTGAGTGGTTAATACGCTCGCTTCCTGATCCCTAGAGGGTATCTAGGTTCGATACTAGAAGTAGCAGATTTTATTCGTACCGACATGGCTTCGACGGTACCCTAGTCTAAAGAAAATGGTAATGGAAATTTTTCTGCAAAAATAAAAGCGGCCTGACGTAATACCGATCATATCATCCAAAGATGATGTCATGGAAAAATAAGGTCACTTGCACCATCTTCCACATACTCCTGGAAGTGCAGGCAATAAAATAACTTTTATTTTTCTTCAATATTTAGTTTAGTTTTCTATAACAGCTAAACACCAAATGATAAATAGCATTTTCATATCAACTTTGTGTTATGAAAGTCAACCGTGGATCCTTTCTATATCACATTTAAGAAAGATCAATACGTGTGAGCTGCGATGCCTGAGAAATGTAACAAACAACATAAGAAGAGATAGAATACCAAATGAAACCATAAGGAAAATGATAGTAATAAAACCATGCCAAGAATATATAGAGCAACAACAACTTAAATGGTTTAGCCACCTGGTCAGAATGAATCCTCACCAATCACAATCAAGGGCGTTTTTCTCGAGAATGAATGGAATAAGACCGAGAGGAAGACCTTGAAAAAGATGGATAGATGCAGTGATAGAGACATGTAACAACAAAGGACAATTCAGTCAGTTCGAGCAGCCGAAGAACGACAAAAGCCACGACACCTTTTCGGTATCAGTGAAAATAGAAAAGAAGATTTAGTTTAGTAAGTAATGGCTGTCCTTCGTGCATTAGAACGAATGGGGGATTATGGTGTTAGTGGCCATATTTCTCAATTATCATTTTATGAATTACATGGTCAGTATCACGCTGGGTCGTTTTACTTTCCCAGACAAATCTTGTTAGAAAAAAAGTAAAGTACCCCCCCCCCCCTCCCTCACGCCAAGTGCCGCATAGGGAATATGGTGTTAGTGACAATACATTTTACAGACCTTCAGCACATGATTTTTAGGGTAATGCGGTTGGTATTACGCCCGTTCCGCTTTACTTTTCCAGAAAAAAAATCCGGTATCCATTAAAGGCTGGGTAAACTGGACGCCGTCGGGTGAGATCGAACCCTACCTCTTTTCCTTTGTAGTCCAGTTCACTAACCACTGAGCTATCGCGGCTCCCTAGACAAATCTTGTACCCTTTAAAAAAAGAAGCAGCGGAAAAACTGAAAACTTTTGAATTGAATCGAACCCTACCTCTTTTCCTCGACAGACCAGTTTAATGACTAAATACAGAACCATTGTGAATATCTATTAATTGTGAATATCTATTAATTGTGAATATCTATTAATTGTGAATATCTATTAATTGTGAATATCTATTAATTGTGAATATCTATTAATTGTGAATATCTATTAATTGTGAATATCTAATTGTGAATATCTATTAATTGTGAATATCTATTAATTGTGAATATCTATAAATTGTGAATATCTATTAATTGTGAATATCTATTAATTGTGAATATCTATTAATTGTGAATATCTATTAATTGTGATTATCTATTAATTGTGAATATCTATTAATTGTGAATATCTATTAATTGTGAATTACGTACTTGGGGTACATCAAGTTTTGATAATGGGATGAGCACTGTGAATGAATGTGGTTAGTGTGCGGTATGACTAAAACTTGTTACACATTAATTGCTTTGCTGATGTGTTGTAAAATTCAACTGAGAGAAAAGAGGCAGTTGTAAGTTCACATTCATTCATTTTCCTTGCGGGCCGAAGACGGCACATAGGGAGGATGTCATATTTCTCGACGATTGGCGATTTTCCTTCAGTTCTTCATTGTTTCTTAGTCCCATGGTTGAGTCTTCCCATGTAATTGTTCTGCGTAGCGATTCTCTAGGTCTACATTGTTTTTCTCTCACCAGATGGTTTCCACATGAACACCTGATGGGGGGAAGGCTTTCTTCATTCATTCATTCATTCATTCATTCATTCATTCATTCATTCATTCATTCATTCTATGATCCATGGTTATGGTCATAGTTTGTTGAAGGCCCCGGTATCCATGCAAACGAATTAAAATCCATAATTGTTCAACTGCCCGTGCCAGTGGAATCATCCGAATTAATACTAATCTCATTGAAGGATCCAAACAAAGAAAGGCAGCTGCAATCCCCATCATAGCAGCAACAACACACGCCAAAAGACATAAGGCCAAGCGGCACCAAAAGTGAACTTATGACAGATGTGCATGACCAACGCCCTCTTCTTATAACGCTCAACACATCATCATCATGTGCCATACCGTTTGGCGTAGGCGATCATGTCCTTCCACAATCTACAGTGCTTAGTATCAGTTCTATTTTGGACTGTTTTCCATGCCATGACACCAAGCTATCTAGTATTTTCTCTTTTTGTTGTCTGCATTCTCTCTTTCCTTGTATTTTGTCCGTTGTAACCAAGTATTCCAACATTCCTCTTCTTATGATGTGCCAGAAAAATGTTGATTGTTTCTTTCTGATGTTTTTTAGGAACTGCCATTTTGTATTGGCCTCTTTGATAATTTCCACATAGCTGAACACATATTTTACATAAAAGCTGATATTTAAAATTTGCAAAATTAAAGACTCGAAAATCAAAGAGTTCTTTCTGTCGTCCTTATGTCTTGTTGTTGTTGATATTTACATAAAGCGATAACACAGATTCAAACATATTTCAAAAGCGATATAAATCTCATAAGCTAATTCACACCATCATAAAAATCCGCAAGATATAATTTCAAATTCCAAGAAATTATCGATATATATTCCTGAGAGTGACTTGTTCTAGATTCGAGTTATTTTTAACAACCAATCAAATCTCACATAAGACGTCATATTATTACATGAGTTGGTCCAGGAAGCAGTAAAGATGACGCAGTTTTTTTTTTTTTAGTACAAGGCTATTGGTGACGCATTATATAATATGTTAAAGGCACGGACGAATGTTTATGTCGGTTTGTTTAGTTACGCTTTGTTGTATGTTGGTTAATACCCTGCATTACGTCACTAAAATAATTGAATCTTTAACTGAATTTCCTAATAGATCTGACCTCAGTTGTCATTGATTTGGGCCAATTCCTGATCAAGACCATTTATTTTATTTTGACTCCTCAGAGTGCGTTGTATTTTCTTGTCTTTTTCAATCACTGTTTGATTCTATCAATATTTTAGATATTCTGCTATTTTACTTCAGTAACAATAAAATAATAATAATAATAAAAATAGTTTTAATAATAACGATAATCATCATCATCAAATACTTTCAAGTATTTTCTATAGATTATGTCTTCTTTTATTTATGTCCAGTGGAGATCTATCTTTTACCGAGCTTTTAAAAAAAACACTATTTGAAGTAGGCAAGCCAGACCTCGACCTTAGAAGCAAGAATATTAAGAAACACAACCACTACTCAAATGAATTGTTAAACGAGTGACAGGAAAAATAACTCCAGAGATAAGATCAGAAATGAAGAACTGATGAAAAAAAAAAATAAGCTAGGAACAATTCCCACAACAGAAAACAAGAAGTAAAAAAATATAGGACGGTCTGGTCAGGTGATAAGATAGAAAGATCATAACACAATAGGAGTCTTTAATAAACATTGCGAAAACACAAGATTAAAAGGCCTGCCCTGATAAAAAGATAAATTAATGGAATATTAGAAACTCTAGGAAACATAACAGCAACAGAGGCCAACAGAAGAACAAAAGAAATAAAATTATATCTCCCCTCGACGCTGAAAGGTAAATGAGGAGGGAAAGAAGAAGAAGAGGACTTTGAATTTGTCTTCTTTAACACCGAGCTTCAATCATCATCAAGTACCATGCCAACTGGCGTAGGTGATCATGTCTCTTCACAACTTTCGATCTCGGCAGCTATTTATCATTTCTGTTGTTGACCTTCTGCCGAGCAATTCTCTTAAGCTGTCTGTTATTTTTTCTCTTTGCTTCTCTCTATCTCTTCGTCCCTCAATTTTTCCAGTTGTTACAACATATTCCAGTTGTTCTTTTCTCATTACATGGCCAAAAAATGATGATTGTCTCTTCCTAATATTGGAAATTAGCTCTCTTTTCGCTCTGACCTCTCTCAGAACTTCTTCATTACTCTTCTTAGCTGTCCATGGTACTCTCAACATTCTTCTGTAAAATCACATTTCTACAGACTCCAGTGATTTTCTTGTCTGTTGTCCTATTGTCCATGATTCGCATCCATATGTTAAGACTGGCTCTACATAACATTTAAGAACTCTTTTTCTTGTTTCTATTGTCAAAAATGGATTGCATAGTATCTTCCTGATTCGAGCTTCAATAGCAAACATAAAAGCTGTCCATTGACATATCTTGCGATAGAGGCAGGAGAGTTAGGTGTCAAATCTTTCCTGCACTAAACAACATTATCTGGATGTGAGGGGGCCAGTGCTTGCTCTCACTGTTACTTACCTTCACCAGCTTACTGAACCAGGTGAGCACATTACATTTTCCCGCTGGGTTGATTGGAGAGTTCAAGTTGAGATGGAGGCCACATTCTGCTAATCTTAGTAGCATAGTATAGTATAGTATAGTATAGTATAGTATAGTATAGTATAGTATAGTATAGTATAGTATAGTATAGTATAGTATAGTATAGTATAGTGTAGTGTAGCGTAGCGTAGAGTAGAGTAGAGTAGAGTAGCGTAGCGTAGTGTAGCGTAGTGTAGTGTAGTGTAGTGTAGTGTAGTGTAGTGTAGTGTAGTGTAGTGTAGTGTAGTGTAGTGTAGTGTAGTAGCGTCCGTCAGTCATAGTTAACTATGGATTTTTCAGCGCCCCTAGAAATGTTATTTTTTCTTTTCTATTCTTTCGTCGTGTAATCTCTTTCTCCATGAATCTGTCTGCTTCTTGTTTGAGGTGAACCTTTAAAGTGTGTTTCCAGAGATTGCGGTCTGCAGCTATGTCTTCCCATGCTGCAGGGTTTATGTTCAGAGTCTTCATGACGCGTTTACACACATGTACAAAACGAAGTTTTGGGCGCCCCTAGTTCTTTTATCATCTGCCATTTGTCCGTAGAGTATATCTTTTGGTATGCGGCCATCTTTCATACGGTGTACGTGGTCAAGCCAGCGTAACCTACGTTGTTTGAGCAACGTGTAGATATTCGGGAGTCCTGCGCAAGTCACGACCTCCACGTTTGTCACTTTATCCTTCTAGGTGATACCAAGAATACGGCGTAGACATCGCATATGGAATGCAGGTAGCCTCCTCTCCTGCTTTACATAGGTTGTCCAAGATTCGCTGCCATACAGGAGGATACTAATTATGCAGGCATTGTACACTGCAGTTTTTGTTTTAACTGACAGTTGCTCTTTGGCCAGACACGCCTAGAAATACGCCTTGAAAATATCCCCCCCCTCCCACACTATGTTGTGCTTGACATATTTTCATGTTATAGTTGTTACACTTTCCTCATAAACTTTATGCAAACATACTTTTATCATATCCTCTTAATTTCAATATTATCCTTTCAATATCCATGTTATCCTTCTAATTTTCACTTTGTCATCCTAATTTTCAAATTATCCTCTTAATTCATGTTATTACCTTCATGATATCCTCCTAACTTTCATGTTATCCTCCTAGCTTTCATGTTATCCTCATTCTATCAGTTTTATTTTCACGTTTTCTAATTTCCATATTATCTTTCTATTTTTCATGTTATTTATTTTATTTGTCTAATTCTCATAGCTTTAATGTTCTCCTTATTTTAATATTGGGAGCGGTGATAGCTCAGTGATTAGTGAACTGGACTACAAAGGACAAGAGGTAGGGTTCGATCCCAACCGACGGCTCCCGCTTCACCCAGCCTTTAATGGGTACCGGATATTTTTTTCTGGAAAAGTAAAGCGGCACGGGCGTAATACCGACCACATTACCCCAAAAAATCATGTGCCGAGGGTCTGTAAAATTTACGGTCACTAACACCATATTCCCTATACGCCACTTGGAGTGACGGAGGTACTTTATTGTTTTTTTTAATACTTATTTTAATATTATTCTAGTTTTCATGATGTGTTCTTCTTTCCCTCTTCACTTTGCTATAAACTATGGCAAATTGTAATTTGGAACAATATATATAAGATCTTTAGAAGTTTGAAGTTGGTAGCTTTGATCTTAATTAAAGTCGAGTAATTATTATTATCATCATCATCAAGTACCATGCCTGCTGGTGTAGGTGATCATGTCTCTCCACAACTTTCGATCTCGACAGTCATTTATCATTTCCTTTGTTAACCTTCTGCCAAGGCATTTTCTTATGCTGTCTGTTATCTTTTCTCTTTGCTTCACTCTATCTCTTCGTCCCTCAATTTTCCCATTTGTCACAATATATGTCAGCTGCTCCCTTCTCATTGCATGGCCAAAAATGATGATTGTTTCTCCCCAATTTTGGAAATTAGCGCTCTTTTTGCTTTGTTTTTTTTTCAGGACGTTGTCATTACTCTTCTTAGCTGTCCATTTCTTCTGTAAAACATTTCAACAGCCTCCAATGATTTTATTGTCTGTTGTCCTTGTTTAATTAAACTAATTTTAATTTAATTACGAGCAATTACACCCACACCAATTAAATTATTCTGCTATTTGAAGAGCTTGTCCTAATACAAGGAGTAGAGTGTTCAGCACCAGACCAGTCCGCCTCACTTTCAGTCATCTCAGGTATACATTTTCAGCGCCCAGATGAACTCCTTATCTGTTTGAAGACTAAAAGAAAACATTAGAAAGAGAAACCAACACACGTTGAAGTTCGTGTAGTACCTGTAGGCCTGTTTAGTTAAGTGAGTTCTTGAATTAACGGATGGCTGGTTGAGCGTTTCCTTCCATTGACAGTCCTTCCGTCTCGTTGTGTTCAGCTCGACTGTCAAGCTCTTGAAGTTTCCTTCCCAAGGTTAAATCCTCATTTATTCCGCTTCTTAAAACCACTCCATTTCTGTAACGGGTAAAGAGTTGTAACCGAGACACTGTTGTCATGAACCACGAGTGTTTGTACACATGGGACAATCGTGTCTTTTGAATGTGTACAAACAGGCAGATCGGAAGAACGAGCTATTAACGTTTATCTCAACCTTGTTTTGTTGTTCACGAGCGAGGAAATAACGCTGTTCAAGATCTGCGTCTTGTTGAGCCGTTAACCTTACACGAAACCAAAGCGAGGGGTTTTATTTTTCAAGAATCTTGAGAAATGATATCACTTGTAGTTTGAGATATGTACGGATGTTGTTGACTGGAGAAAGTTAATTCTTGTGTTGTAACAGTAGGGATGTTATATTGTGATATGTTAGTCGCCGGAATATCTTCAACACACATCGAACAACAGTGAGCCGCGACAGCTCAATAGTTAGTGAACTAGACTACAAAGGACCGGCTTCCGGGTTCACCCAGTCTTAAATGGGTACTGGATTTTTTCTGGGAAAGTAAAGCGGCACGGTGGTAATGCCGACCATATTACCCCAAAAAAGCTTGTGCCGAAGGTCTATAAAAATTATGGTCACTGACGCCATATTCCCTATACGCCACTTGGCGTGACGGGGCTCTTTACTTTTCTTTTTGCATCGAACAACTGTACATACGTGCTCGGGTGTCATCTTCAGCAAATTCCACAGTGTGAAACGTGAAAAATAAAACTGCTCGTTCACAAGTTTTCTCCTATTCTCCCTATAGCTCTCTTTAATTTAAAACTATTATTCTTGACTTGAATATTATTTGTTTATCTCTGTCTTATTTATCTTGTTTCTCCTTTCCTTCCTCCTTCATCTTCCAGCGTTGAGGGAAGATTTCGTTTGCTATTCTGTTGGCGTCCGCTGTTGTTCTCTTTCCCAGTGTCTCTAGTATTGCATCAATCCATCTTTTTGGTCAACCCTTAAGTCTAGTGTTCTTGCAGCGTTGTTTAAAGGCACGCTGTGTTTGGTTTTGATCTTTCTGTCTCATCATGTGGTCAACACCATTTAACTGTTTTTTTTTTCTTTCTGTATGCGTTTAATGACGGAAATTACTTCTAGCTTTTTTCCCTTCAGTTGTTCATTTATGATCTTATCTCTCTAGCTGTTTCTTGTAATTTGTCTAATACGTTCAATTTTGGTAGTGGTTATTTTTTCTTAATGTTTTTTGAGTCCAGGTCTGGCAGAAGTAACACAACGCTAGGATGAAGATTCAGCTTTAGATTGCCAATTTTGCCTCTAGTGATATTTGCTTGTTGGGCAGCAGTGTTGACAGATGTGTTATGATTTAGTTTATGGTAGATTCATTACCATCATCATCAAGTACCGAGCCTGCTGGCGTAGGTGATCATGTCTCTCCCCAACTTTCGATCTCGACAGTTATTTATCATTTCTGTTGTTGACCTTCTGCCAAGCTATTTTCTTAAGCTGTCTGGTATCTTTTCTCTTTGATTCCCTCTATCTCTTCGTTCCTCAATTTTTCCAGCCGTTACAATATATTCCAGTTGTTCTCTTCTTATTAAATGGCAAAAAATGATGATTGTTTCTTCCTAATATTGCAAATTAGCTCTCCTTTTGCTTTGACCTCTTTCAGAACATTTTCATTACTCTTCTTAGCTGTCCATGGTATTCTCAATATTCTTCTGTAAAACCACATTTCTACAGACTCAATTGATTTTCTTGTCTTTTGTCATATTGTCCGTGATTCACAACCATATGTTAAGACTGGCTCTACATAACATTTAAGAACTCTTTTTTCTTGTTTCTATTGCCAAAAATGTATTGCGTAGTATTATCCTCATTATGATAGGTCAAGTTGAGTTATTCCTAAAAAAAAATAACCATTAACTGATTCGTCTGTGTATATCGCCACAGATTTACAGTGACGAGTACAGAGTCATTGGTTGGCAAGGGACAATTCCCGCGCTGTTATACTCTTGTATAACATTGACTAGTTTTCCATAAGCGAGTCATCATCATCTTCAGATACCTGCTGACGCAAATTTTCTCCATAATTTTCATTCTAAAGTTGTTTATCATTTCCGATGACCAGACCTTCATCATCCAGTGGTCACTGACCAAACAACTTGATGATTTAGACTTTGCTGATGACATAGCTCTCCTATCACACAGCCATCAACAGATGCAGGATAAAATGAGCATGCTTGATGAGAGATCACAACAGCTAGGACTGAATATTAATAGAGATAAGACCAACATTATGAGAATTAATACAGTTGGTAATAACCAAATAAAACTAGGAGAATTACCTCTATTAGATGTACAATCTTACATATATCTGGGCAGTAATATAGATAAAGAGGGAGGAACAGAAAATGATACCAAAATAAGGATATCAAAAGCAAGAGGAGCTTTCATTGCACTGGGAATCATATGGAAATCCAAAGAAATTAGGTTAAATACAAAAATAAAAATGTTCAACTCAAATGTTAAGGCGGTCCTATTATATGGCAGTGAAACATGGAGAACAACAAAACTGACAATCACGAAGATACAGACTTTCATTAATGGATGCTTACGCAGGATAAATGGATGGAAATGGCAGGACAAAATCACTAACACAGAATTATGGAAATGTACCAGTCAAACACCACCAGTGGATAAAGAGATACAGCGAAGACGATGGCGCTGGATAGGACACACACTACGGAAGCCAACTGAGAGTATTACACAACAGGCCCTTTTTTGGAATCCCCAGGGGAAAAGACAAAGAGGAAGACCAAGAAATTCTCGGAGAAGACAGATAGAAGCAGAGATGAAGATGATGGAGAAGACATGGAATGATCTTAAAAGAATGGCAAGAGACAGAACGACTTGGAAAGTGTTTGTTTAAGACCTATGCTCCACTGGGAGCTAAAAAGGTAGCAGAAGAGGAAGAAGACCTTCCTCTTAAACTCTTTCGTTATTGTCCTATAACCCCATGTAATAAGAAAAGAAGTAAAAAGATGTAAAAAGAAAAGTAAAGAGCCCTGTAACCCGTTGTCTCTATTACCATCGTCGTCCTTATATTTGTTTTCTAGCAGCATAATCATCATCATCTTCATCATCATCATCATGTGCCATACTGGTTGGATAAGGCGATGATGCCCTTCCACAATCCTCTATCCACAGCGCATCGTATCAATTCAGTTGTTGCATGTTTTCCATGCCATGCCACCAAGCTATCTAGCATCTTCCCTCTTTATCGTCCGCGATCTCTCTTTCCCTGCATTTTGCCAGTTGTAACCAAGTATCTTTTCGTGATGTGCCCAAAAGAAATGTTGATTGATTCTTTCTGATGTTTTTTTTTAGGAGCTCCCTATTTGTGTGTTGGCCTCTTTGAGGATATCCTCATTGTTCTTTTTAGCTGTCCACGGAACTTTCAACATTCTTTTCTGTTGTCGCAATATTTTCATAACGAAATGCATGCATTTATTGTTGGGTTAATTAAATTGTATCGTTCCAGGGACAATGAAAGATTTATTTTTG
>JAVIAB010000124.1:87813107-87830607 GCA_032433765.1 Megaustenia siamemsis | reverse complement strand
ATGACAAAAGGTATGTGATATTTTATTCTTTCTCGTTTTTTTTTCACGTGGACACGTGGATCAAAATCAGGTAACGTTGCTTCACCTGGCAGAAAGTCTCAACACAGGCGTTTTCTCATGTCCGAGAAATATATCTGTTTTTTTTTCAGGATAAATTAATCGAAGTAATGTAAATCTGTATGTCACTAACATACAATTATGGAAAAGTACTAGTGAAATATCAGTGGATGAAGAGATAAAGCGAAGACGATGGCGCTGGATAGAACACACACTGCGGAAGCAAACTGAAAGTATTACACGACGGCCCGTTTTTTAAATCCCCAGGGAAGAAACAAAGAGGATGACCAAAACATTCTTGGAGAAAAGTGGAAACAGAGATGAAATTGATGGGGGGGGGGGGGGGAGCGGCATGGAATGTTCTTAAAAGAATGGCAAAAAACAACATGGCTTGGAAAGTGTTTGTTGAAGACCTATGCTCCACAGGGAGTTGAAAGGTAGAAGAAGATTGTAAATTTGAGAACTATATAGTAAAGAAGTTATAAAACATATTTGAACAAATGAAGCGTGAAATAAACACACTTTGATTTAAAGGATGAAATAAGGATACACATATTAGATGCAGAAGAAAAAATATTGAAAAGAAGAAAACCACATGGGCTGGTCTTGATCACTTGAGTTTGTATCATGGGCAACAGGAAGTCACCTTGCCTTCATACCTTATTCTCTCCCTTGCAGGCTGCCTCTACTCCAGGGCGGATCTGACACGCTTGGTCTTAAAGCCTCTTAAGAAGAGGTTCAGTGCTTCATGTCAATAGCACCATTAAAATAATGGACCCCTCTCTAAGCTGTCCGTAGGCTAATCTGGGGCTCCACGCTTTCATAAGTACAAGGATGATGGGACACCGCTGTCTGTGTCGATTTAGCTGGCAGATGGTCTCAGCATTTGTTGATAGTTGAAATTTCTTGAGATGTACGTAACAGGTGTTAGCCATCGGCTTGCACAGGGAATATTATGTTGTCCGGGAAAAAATAGCCAATTATTGAACGCTCTTATTTTATTAAGTATAACTGAAGAGTCTCAATGTTTAGGGTTGAGTGTAGTAGACAAACAGAAGAATGTTGAGAATACCATGGACAGCTAAGAAGAGTAATGAAAACGTTCTGAAAGAGGCCAAAGCAAAAAGAGAGCTAATTTCCAATATTCGGAAGAAACAATCATCATTTTTTGGCCATGTAATGAGAAGAGAGCAACTGGAATATATTGTAAAAACTGGGAATCATGAGGGACGAAGAGATAGAGGGAAGCAAAAGAAAAAATACCAGACAGCTTAAGAGAATGGCTTGGCAGAAGGTCAAACAACAGAAATGATAAATAACTGTCGTGAACGAAAGTTGTGGAGAGACATGATCACCTACGCCAGCAGGCCGGTACTTGATGATGATGATGATGATGATGTAGTAGACATATTCATAAGGGTCGTTAATCTTGTGATATGAAGATGTTGACGGAGATCATGATAAACTAATAAATGATTTATATGGATTGATATAGTAATCATAGACATATAGTGAGCAACGGAATATGTAAGATAGAAATCATAACAGATTAGGAACGAATAAAAGCATTTTTAACAATATTAAATACACATATCAAAGCAAATTTAATCAGAACTAAAGATTATAAGAATAAAGTGTTATATCTAGTCAACATTCTTGTGATTTATTGACAGTAAATGTAAGAGAAAGAGTTGAAAACTGAAGCTCGTAAAAAAATCATTTGTAAAAAAAAAATGGGAATAACTGGGTGAACATAGGAACAAAACAAATACTGTTTGAAAAAAAAAATTGAAAGTGAAGACACAAATATTATAACACAGTTCGATCAAAACAATAAAAATATTATGAATAGATTTAAAAAAAATAATAATTTAATGAAAGTAGTTTTGAAGAGAAAATACAGAATAGAAGATACAGAAGTCTAAAGTGGACTGGTAACATCAAGCGTTCTACTGAAGTATCCACAAGAG
This sequence comes from Megaustenia siamemsis, assembly GCA_032433765.1. Classification (NCBI taxonomy): domain Eukaryota; kingdom Metazoa; phylum Mollusca; class Gastropoda; order Stylommatophora; family Ariophantidae; genus Megaustenia; species Megaustenia siamemsis. Next base: position 87,828,580 of record JAVIAB010000124.1, on the reverse strand, counting down.
AGTCAAGACAAGAGATAGAGGACAATTATTCTTAGAGGTAGCATAAATTCGACGCGGAGACGGCACGTAATGGCGATGTGAAAGAATTATACGGCGACAACGTTAGACGGTGACGATAATTGAGAATATGCGTTGTTGTGCTTATGCCAGCAGAAGACCTTTTGACTCGTGAAAGTGGCGGGTCTTTACGGCTTTCTTGACATTCTCGGCTTTCATTGGAGAAGATGGAGTTCGCCTAGCTGCAGACTTATCTTGCCCAGGAGTCATGCTATACTAAGTCTTCCACAGGTAAGCGCCATGACTACAGGGAACTCGGCGATTCTAGCTTCTTTTCTGTTCTGTTCTGTTCTTTTGCTGAAACATCGTGTCCTGTCTAGTCTCTCTTTGGGACATCACAGAGATGACAAGAATTAATGGGAAGATAATCAATAACCTAAGATGTACTGATGATACTGTACTACTAGCAGAAAATCCTTTCGATCTACAACAATTACTTAATGAAATAAACATGACCAGCAAAAATATGGACTAGATATGGATAGATCATGTTTCTATTGATCTATATTTATTAACAGCTAAAAAGACCAATGAAGAAGTTCTCAAAGAGGCCAACACAAAAAGGGAGCTCTTAAAAAAAACATCAGAAAGAAGCAATCAACATTTTTCGGGCACATCATGAGAAGAGGAAAGTTGGAATACTTGATTACAACTGACAAAGTAAAAGGAAAGAGAGATCGTGGGCGACAAAGAGAGAAAATACTGGATAGGTTGGTGTCATGGCATGGAAAACAGTCAACAACAGAACTGATACGATGCACTGTAGATAGAAGATTGTGGAGGGACATGATCACCTACGCCAACCGGTATGGCACATGATGATGATGATATTTATTATCAAAATCTGCTATATGCTTTTCTATTGATTTAACTTTATTATCAACATCTGCTGTATACATTTCTATTGATATATGTTTTAAAAAAAAATTAATATTGGCTGTATATTAATTGACCTATATATATATATATATATATATATATATATATATATATATATATATATATATATATATATATTTAGATATATGAACCTATTCACCTATATCTTATATTCAAAGTTAGCTGTATTAGTTACATTGATCACTATTTATTATCTGAATTAGCGGTATAATTTATATTAGTCTATATTTATAAGCACAGTTATCTGTTTACATCCAATCTCAGACTCAATCAGAGTAGGGTTCTAGACTCTCTCATGAAGTCAGCTGTCTGTTTAAGTGATTATTTAACTACCTCTATGACTAAGTGTTTTTATTATTATCAAAATTTATAGTGTTATAGCAGATTTTGATAATAATAAAACACTATGGGAAGAGATGGTTTGTTAAAACACTTAGTCATAGAGGTAGCTAAATAATAATTATTTAAGTGATTATTTTATTATTATCAAAATCAGCTTCACACATATCTATTCATTTATATTTACTATCAAAATCAGCGTCACACATTTATATTTATCTATATTTACTATCAAAATCAGCTTCACACATATCTATTCATTTATATTTACTATCAAAATCAGCGTCACACATTTATATTTATTTATATTTACTATCAAAATCAGCGTCACACATTTATATTTACCTATATTTACTATTTTCCGGTTGTTTCCAAAATGGAGGAATTATTTTTCTCCGGCTTGGTATAGAACCGTTGATCAGAGGTTTAACAAGCCGCTATCGTAAAAACGATGTTGTTAATGAAACGTAGACCTGATACAGAATGTGTAAATTAGCAGTAGATAGTAGTGATAGTTTTTTCGGCCCTATCAAAGAAATTAGAATCAGACTGGCTAAAGCAGCAATGTCTTTCAGAAGCCTTGAAAAGTTGTGGAAATCAAAACTCATTAGCACAAACACAAAACTTAGGCTATTCAAATCAAATGTACTATCAACCCTTACGTATGCGTGTGAAAGCTGGAAAACAACAAGAGATATAGAAACAAAGTTGAACGCATTCGAAAATAAATGTCTAAGGAAAATACTTGGTATAGAATGGAACGAATTCAAAACAAACGAGGAAATTAGAGAAATCGCCAATCAACCACTATATCTTCAGTAATAAAGAAAAGACGATGGTCATACGTTGGACATGTGATGAGAAGAGATAATAATCGAATAGCAAAGCAAGCCCTCATATGGGAACAACAGGTAAAATAAAGAGGAAGACCCAGGGAGACACTGAGAAGAACATTGATGAGAGAGGCAAGAGCAGCAGGAATCGGCTCCCTCAATGAGATAGAACTGCTTGCACAGAATGGCGAGATTTGATAAAATATCTTTAAAAGAAAACTGCTAGAACAAAAATTCATATAGGAGAAGGTGTATCTTGGTCTACGCCCTATGGGCCGGTTACGGCTCGAAAGGTCAATAGATAGATAGATATTTACTATCAAAATCAGCTTCACGCATTTATTTTCATCTATATTTACTATCAAAATCAGCTTCATGCATTTATATCGCCATTATTTTTACTAATCTATTTGTCCTGTGCTCTTTTGTTAATCGATCTATATTCATTAACATATCATCAGTCCACATATATCGTAACGTATTCATTATGAGATGATCTGTACACATATCAATAAATGTATTCATTATGAGATGATCTGTACACGGTATCAATGAATGCATTCATTATAAGATCATCTGTACACATATCAATGAATGTATTCATTAGGAGATTATCTGTCCACGTCTCAATGAATGTATTCATTATGAGATCATCTGTATACGTATCAATGAATGTATTCATTATGAGATCATCTGTCCAGGTATCAATGAATGTATTCATTATGAGATCATATGTCCAGGTATCAATGCATGTATTCATTATGAGATCATCTGTATACGTATCAATAAAAGTATTCATTATGCGATGATCTATACACGTATCAATGAATGTATTCATTATGAGATCATCTGTATACGTATCAATAAAAGTATTCATTATGCGATGATCTATACACGTATCAATGAATGTATTCATTATGAGATCATCTGTATACGTATCAATGAATGTATTCATTATGAGATCATCTGTATTCGTATCAATGAATGTATTCATTAGGAGATTATCTGTCCACGTCTCAATGAATGTATTCATTATGAGATCATCTGTATACGTATCAATGAATGTATTCATTATGAGATCATCTGTATACGTATCAATGAATGTATTCATTATGAGATCATCTGTATACGTATCAATGAATGTATTCATTATGAGATCATCTGTATACGTATCAATGAATGTATTCATTATGAAATCAACTGTACACGTATCAATGAATGTATTCATTAGGAGATTATCTGTCCAGGTATCAATGAATGTATTCATTATGAGATCATCTGTCCAGGTATCAATGCATGTATTCAATATGAGATCATCTGTATACGTATCAATGAACGTATTCATTATGAAATCAACTGTACACGTATCAATGAATGTATTCATTAGGAGATTATCTGTCCAGGTATCAATGAATGTATTCATTATGAGATCATCTGTCCAGGTATCAATTAAGGTATTCATTATGAGATCATCTGTATACGTATCAATTAATGTATTCATTATGAGATCATCTGTATACGTATCATAAAAGTATTCATTTTGGGATGATCTATACACGTATCAATGAAGGTATTCATTATGAGGTCATCTGTACACGTCTCAATGAATGTCTTCCTCAGTTCCTCACCAGACCTATCCCCATCTCGAGAACCTCAAGACGCCAACATGGTTTCAGGCAAAAAGTCTAAGAAAAGGCGCCGACACAGGTAAACTTCTAACCTATGTTATGTCTATTTATCATACTTATATTAATTAATGGCTCACTTAGATTAATGTCACTTTGTTAATCTTGTCGTTAACTGTTTAACTATTAGTTGCTTTGGCTAGCCAATAAGAACATTATTTCCTTGTCATTAAATTTAATAAAAAGGTGAAGGTAAAAGATCAGGTGAAGGTAGACCCCCCCCCCCCTTTTATTTTTTCTTAAATGCTAGGCTAATGATTTCTCATGTTTTCTCAGAAGGATTCTCCGGAAGGGATTTCTCAGAAGAATGTTGAAAGTTCCCTGGACAGATAAAAAGACCAATGAGGAAGTTCTCAAAGAGGCCAACACAAAAAGGGAGCTCTTAAAAAACATCAGAAAGAAGTAATCAACATTTTTTGGGCACATCATGAGAAGAGGAAAGTTGGAATACTCGGTTACAACTGGCAAAATAAAAGGAAAGAGAGATAGCGGACGACAAAGAGAGAAATACTGGATAGCTTGGTGTCATGGCATGGAAAACAGTCAACAACAGAACTGATACGATGCACTGTAGATAGAAGATTGTGGAGGGACATGACCGCCTACGCAACCGGCAGGGTACATGATGATGATGATGAGGCTTATGAAGATTATTGTATTATTGACCTTATTTGTTCATGACCATGACCTTGCTATAAAAAAATACCGCATATGTGGCTTCTTCGTGGCTTTACCCTCTCCAGTTCTCTGGATGGTGAGATCCGATGTCTAGACCTCTCTGGATGGTGAGATCCGATGTCTAGACCTCTCTGGATGGTGAGATCCGATGTCTAGACCTCTCTGGATGGTGAGATCCGATGTCTAGACCTCTCTGGATGGTGAGATCCGATGTCTAGACCTCTCTGGATGGTGAGATCCGATGTCTAGACCTCTCTGGATGGTGAGATCCGATGTCTAGACCTCTCTGGATGGTGAGATCCGATGTCTAGACCTCTCTGGGTGGTGAGATCCGATGTCTAGACCTCTCTGGGTGGTGAGATCCGATGTCTAGACCTCTCTGGGTGGTGAGATCCGATGTCTAGACCTCTCTGGGTGGTGAGATCCGATGTCTAGACCTCTCTGGGTGGTGAGATCCGATGTCTAGACCTCTCTGGGTGGTGAGATCCGATGTCTAGACCTCTCTGGATGGTGAGATCCGATGTCTAGACCTCTCTGGATGGTGAGATCCGATGTCTAGACCTCTCTGGATGGTGAGATCCGATGTCTAGACCTCTCTAGATGGTGAGATCCGATGTCTAGACCTCTCTGGATGGTGAGATCCGATGTCTAGACCTCTCTGGATGGTGAGATCCGATGTCTAGACCTCTCTGGGTGGTGAGATCCGATGTCTAGACCTCTCTGGGTGGTGAGATCCGATGTCTAGACCTCTCTGGATGGTGAGATCCGATGTCTAGACCTCTCTGGGTGGTGAGATCCGATGTCTAGACCTCTCTGGATGGTGAGATCCGATGTCTAGACCTCTCTGGATGGTGAGATCCGATGTCTAGACCTCTCTGGATGGTGAGATCCGATGTCTAGACCTCTCGGGATGGTGAGATCCGATGTCTAGACCTCTCTGGGTGGTGAGATCCGATGTCTAGACCTCTCTGTGTGGTGAGATCCGATGTCTAGACCTCTCTGGATGGTGAGATCCGATGTCTAGACCTCTCTGGATGGTGAGATCCGATGTCTAGACCTCTCTGGATGGTGAGATCCGATGTCTAGACCTCTCTGGATGGTGAGATCCGATGTCTAGACCTCTCTGGATGGTGAGATCCGATGTCTAGACCTCTCTGGATGGTGAGATCCGATGTCTAGACCTCTCTGGGTGGTGAGATCCCATGTCTAGACCTCTCTAGGTGGTGAGATCCGATGTCTAGACCTCTCTGGGTGGTGAGATCCGATGTCTAGACCTCTCTGGGTGGTGAGATCCGATGTCTAGACCTCTCTGGATGGTGAGATCCGATGTCTAGACCTCTCTGGGTGGTGAGATCCGATGTCTAGACCTCTCTGGGTGGTGAGATCCGATGTCTAGACCTCTCTGGGTGGTGAGATCCGATGTCTAGACCTCTCTGGGTGGTGAGATCCGATGTCTAGACCTCTCTAGGTGGTGAGATCCGATGTCTAGACCTCTCTGGATGGTGAGATCCGATGTCTAGACCTCTCTGGGTGGTGAGATCCGATGTCTAGACCTCTCTGGGTTGTGAGATCCGATGTCTAGAGCTCTCTGGGTGGTGAGATCCGATGTCTAGACCTCTCTGGATGGTGAGATCCGATGTCTAGACCTCTCTGGGTGGTGAGATCCGATGTCTAGACCTCTCTGGGCGGTGAGATCCGATGTCTAGACCTCTCTGGGTGGTGAGATCCGATGTCTAGACCTCTCTGGATGGTGAGATCCGATGTCTAGACCTCTCTGGATGGTGAGATCCGATGTCTAGACCTCTCTGGATGGTGAGATCCGATGTCTAGACCTCTCTGGATGGTGAGATCCGATGTCTAGACCTCTCTGGATGGTGAGATCCGATGTCTAGACCTCTCTGGATGGTGAGATCCGATGTCTAGACCTCTCTGGATGGTGAGATCCGATGTCTAGACCTCTCTGGATGGTGAGATCCGATGTCTAGACCTCTCTGGATGGTGAGATCCGATGTCTAGACCTCTCTGGGTGGTGAGATCCGATGTCTAGACCTCTCTGGATGGTGAGATCCGATGTCTAGACCTCTCTGGATGGTGAGATCCGATGTCTAGACCTCTCTGGGTGGTGAGATCCGATGTCTAGACCTCTCTGGGTTGTGAGATCCGATGTCTAGACCTCTCTGGGTGGTGAGATCCGATGTCTAGACCTCTCTGGATGGTGAGATCCGATGTCTAGACCTCTCTGGATGGTGAGATCCGATGTCTAGACCTCTCTGGATGGTGAGATCCGATGTCTAGACCTCTCTGGGTGGTGAGATCCGATGTCTAGACCTCTCTTGGTGGTGAGATCCGATGTCTAGACCTCTCTGGGTGGTGAGATCCGATGTCTAGACCTCTCTGGGTGGTGAGATCCGATGTCTAGACCTCTCTGGGTGGTGAGATCCAATGTCTAGACCTCTCTGGGTGGTGAGATCCGATGTCTAGACCTCTCTGGATGGTGAGATCCGATGTCTAGACCTCTCTGGATGGTGAGATCCGATGTCTAGACCTCTCTGGATGGTGAGATCCGATGTCTAGACCTCTCTGGATGGTGAGATCCGATGTCTAGACCTCTCTGGATGGTGAGATCCGATGTCTAGACCTCTCTGGATGGTGAGATCCGATGTCTAGACCTCTCTTGATGGTGAGATTCGATGTCTAGACCTCTCTGGGTGGTGAGATCCGATGTCTAGACCTCTCTGGATGGTGAGATCCGATGTCTAGACCTCTCTGGGTGGTGAGATCCGATGTCTAGACCTCTCTGGATGGTGAGATCCGATGTCTAGACCTCTCTGGATGGTGAGATCCGATGTCTAGACCTCTCTGGATGGTGAGATCCGATGTCTAGACCTCTCTGGGTGGTGAGATCAGATGTCTAGACCTCTCTGGATGGTGAGATCCGATGTCTAGACCTCTCTGGGTGGTGAGATCCGATGTCTAGACCTCTCTGGGTGGTGAGATCCGATGTCTAGACCTCTCTGGGTGGTGAGATCCGATGTCTAGACCTCTCTGGATGGTGAGATCCGATGTCTAGACCTCTCTGGATGGTGAGATCCGATGTCTAGACCTCTCTGGGTGGTGTGATCCGATGTCTAGACCTCTCTGGGTGGTGAGATCCGATGTCTAGACCTCTCTGGGTGGTGAGATCCGATGTCTAGACCTCTCTGGGTGGTGAGATCCGATGTCTAGACCTCTCTGGGTGGTGAGATCCGATGTCTAGACCTCTCTGGATGGTGAGATCCGATGTCTAGACCTCTCTGGGTGGTGAGATCCGATGTCTAGACCTCTCTGGGTGGTGAGATCCGATGTCTAGACCTCTCTGGATGGTGAGATCCGATGTCTAGACCTCTCTGGGTGGTGAGATCCGATGTCTAGACCTCTCTGGATGGTGAGATCCGATGTCTAGACCTCTCTGTGTGGTGAGATCCGATGTCTAGACCTCTCTGGATGGTGAGATCCGATGTCTAGACCTCTCTGGATGGTGAGATCCGATGTCTAGACCTCTCTGGATGGTGAGATCCGATGTCTAGCCTTCTTGAATAACGGCAAAATTTGCAGGAGGTCCGGTGTGCATTCTGCGCACGTTAAAGAAACCTTAGCATTTGAAATTCGAAAAAAGTAAGCTAAAAATGAGCGCTCCGTGAGTAAAATTAATAGGAAATTATCCACGTAAAACGTAAAAACAAACAAACAAACATAACTCATAACCTAGGCATGCATAAGGAGCTTCTACCATCGGTAAAAAGAACGAAATTAATTTGGCACGAACGTGTCATAAGATCTAATGACCTGGTCCAAACCAGGGAAAGGTGAGACGTGAAAGGTATTGAGGTAGACAAATGATAAAAGTGGACTTATGACGTCAAAACCTGAACGATGAAAACACTAGAGCAAACATGTAACTGGGAAGAGTGGAGAAATATTGTCAAGAACTCATTAGGCTCTCATAAAGCTCATTAGGCTCTCACAGAACTCATTAGGCTCACACACAACTCATTAGGCTCTCACAGAACTCATTAGGCTCTCACAGAACTCATTAGGCTCTCACAGAACTCATTAGGCTCTCACAGAACTCATTAGGCTCACACACAACTCATTAGGCTCTCACACAACTCATTAGGCTCTCACAGAACTCATTAGGCTCTCACAGAACTCATTAGGCTCTCATAAAGCTCATTAGGCTCTCACAGAACTCATTAGGCTCACACACAACTCATTAGGCTCTCACAGAACTCATTAGGCTCTCACAGAACTCATTAGGCTCTCACAGAACTCATTAGGCTCTCACAGAACTCATTAGGCTCTCACACACTCATTAGGCTCTCACAGAACTCATTAGGCTCTCACAGAACTCATTAGGCTCTCACACAACTCATTAGGCTCTCACAGAACTCATTAGGCTCTCACACAACTCATTAGGCTCTCACACAACTCATTAGGCTCTCACAGAACTCATTAGCTCTCACACAACTCATTAGGCTCTCACAGAACTCATTAGGCTCTCACAGAACTCATTAGGCTCTCACAGAACTCATTAGGCTCACACACAACTCATTAGGCTCTCACACAACTCATTAGGCTCTCACAGAACTCATTAGGCTCTCACAGAACTCATTAGGCTCTCATAAAGCTCATTAGGCTCTCACAGAACTCATTAGGCTCTCACAGAACTCATTAGGCTCACACACAACTCATTAGGCTCTCACAGAACTCATTAGGCTCTCACAGAACTCATTAGGTTCGCACATAACTCATTAGGCTCACAAAGAACTCATGCTCTCACATAACTCATTAGGCCTCACAGAACTCATTAGGCTCCTACAGAACTGATTAGGCTCTCACAGAACTCATTAGGCTCCCACAGAACTGATTAGGCCTCACAGAACTCATTAGGCTCCCACAGAACTGATTAGGCTCTCACAGAACTCATTAAGCTCTCACAGAACTCATTAGGCTCACACACAACTCATTAGGCTCACACAGATTTCATTAGGCTCACACACAACTCATTAGGCTCTCACACAACTCATTAGGCTCACACAGAACTCATTAGGCTCTCACAGAACTCATTACGCCCGCACAGAACTCATTAGGCTCACATAGAACTCATGCTCTCACAGAACTCATTAGACCTCACAGAACTCATTAGGCTCCCACAGAACTCATTAGGCTCTCACAGAACTCATTAGGCTCTCACAGATCTCATTAGGCTCTCATCATGTAGCCAGACGGACATAATAAAACAGTACTACATTTGGTCAATCTAGAATTGAGAAATCGTAAAAGATCATACAGGCAGAGACCAACATAAAAAACAGTACTGCATTTGGTCTGTTTGGCATGGGTAATGGTAAAAGATCAAACAGTTAGAGACATAAATCATAAAATGGTACTACATCTAGTCAATATAACATTCATCATCATGTGCCATACCGGTTGGTGTAGGCGATCATGTCCCTCCACAATCTTCTATCTACAGTGCATCGTATCAGTTCTGTTGTTGACTGTTTTCCATGCCATGACACCAAGCTATCCAGTACAACTATCAATATAACATTACGTATAGAATTACCTGAACTCATGAATAATTGTCGTGACTTCTGTGCTTGTGTCTTAGCAAAGGGCCAGCTTACAGCCGCAAAGTAGAGTAATTTTGTCTGTATGTTTATCTCCGTAAAACTGTAAGCACAACGTGTTTTTTTTTTCTACGTCCTTTTTATGTTTTCCTTTTTGCCAACTTTACCTCATTCTAGTTTTGTGTGCCCATCTCCGTTTTATCATGGATAATACAAGGTTACGATAGACATAGTTTGTGTGGACGTGTTATAGGAAGGGAGGTATATATTAGATCACTTAGTCATTAAAGTAGACGACGTGTTATAGAAATGGAGGGATATATTAGATCACTTAGTCATTAAAGTGACGAGACGTGTTATAGGAAGGGAGGTATAGTCTATATCACTTAGTCATTAAAGTAGACGACGTGTTATAGGAAGGGAGGGATATATTAGATCACTTAGTGATTGAGGTAGACGACATGTTACAGCAAGGGAGGTATAGTCTAGATCACTTAGTGATTGAGATAGACGACATGTTATAGGAAGAGGTATAGTCTAGATCACTTAGTGATTGAGGTAGACGACATGTTATAGGAAGGGAGGTATTTCTAGATCACTTAGTGATTGAGGTAGACGACATGTTATAGGAAGGAGGGATATATTAGATCACTTAGTTTATTGAGGTAGACGACGTGTTATAGAAGGGAGGGATATACTAGATCACTTATTGATTGAGGTAGACGACATGTTATAGGAAGGGAGGTATAGTCTAGATCACTTAGTGATTGAGGTAGATGACGTTATAGGAAGGAGGGATATACTAGATCACTTAGTGATTGAGGTAGACGATGTTATAGGAAGGGAGTATAGTCTAGATCACTTAGTGATTGAGGTAGACGACATGTTATAGGAAGGGAGGTATAGTCTAGATCACTTAGTGATTGAGGTAGACGACGTGTTATAGAAAGGGAGGTATAGTCTAGATCACTTAATGATTGAGTAGACGACATGTTATAAGAAGGGAGGTATAGTCTAGATCACTTAGTGATTGAGGTAGACGACATGTTATAGGAAGGGAGGTATAGTCTAGATCACTTAGTGATTGAGGCAGACGACGTGTTATAGAAAGGGAGGTATATCTAGATCACTTAGTGATTGAGGTATACGACATGTTATAAGAAGGGTGTATAGTCTAGATCACTTAGTGATTGAGGTAGACGACATGTTATAGGAGGGAGGTATAGTCTAGATCACTTAGTGATTGAGGTAGACGACGTGTTATAAGAAGGGAGGTATAGTCTAGATCACTTAGTAATTGAGGTAGACGACGTGTTATAGGAAGGGAGGTATAGTCTAGATCACTTAGTGATTGAGGTAGACGACGTGTTATAGGAAGGGAGGTATAGTCTAGATCACTTAGTGATTGAGGTAGACGACGTGTTATAGGAAGGGAGGTATAGTCTAGATCACTTAGTGATTGAGGTAGACGACATGTTATAGGAAGGGAGGTATAGTCTAGATCACTTAGTGATTGAGGTAGACGACGTGTTATAGGAGGGAGGGATAGTCTAGATCACTTAGTGATTGAGGTAGACGACATGTTATAGAAGGGAGGTATAGTCTAGATCACTTAGTGATCGAGGTAGACGACATGTTATAGGAAGGGAGGTATAGTCTAGATCACTTAGTGATTGAGGTAGACGACATGTTATAAGAAGGGAGGTATAGTCTAGATCACTTAGTGATTGAGGTAGACGACATGTTATAGGAAGGGAGGTATAGTCTAGATCACTTAGTGATTGAGGTAGACGACGTGTTATAGGAAGGGAGGTATAGTCTAGATCACTTAGTGATTGAGGTAGACGACATGTTATAGGAAAGGAGGTATAGTCTAGATCACTTAGTGATTGAGGTAGACGACGTGTTACAGGAAGGGAGGTATAGTCTAGATCACTCAGTAATTGAGGTAGACAACGTGTTATAGGAAGAGGAGGATAGTCTAGAACACTTAGTCATAAAAGTAGACGAAGTGTTATAGGAGGAGAGGGTTGGTTAAAACATTTAGTCATACTGGTAGATATGTTTATAGGAGGAGAGGGTTGGTTAAAACACTTAGTCATAGAGGTAAACGACTTGTTAAGGAGGAGAGGGTTGGTTAAAACACTAGCCATGTAGGTAGATTAAGTGTTATAGGAGAGAGGGTTGGTTAAAACACTTAAAAATGACAGTAGATTAAATGTTATAGGAGGAGAGGGATAGTCTAGAACACTTAGTGATGGGGGTAGACTACGTGTTATAGGAGAGGATTGGTTAAAACACTTAGCATGGAGGTAGTTAATGTTATAGGAGGAGAGGGTTGGTTAAAATACTTAGTCATAGAGGTAGATGTGTTTATATGATTAGAAGAGTAGGGGAAGTTTATCATTTGGTAATCATTGAGAGATCTTAAAGGGAACGGAAAAAAGAGAAAGGATCACAAGTGAATATCTCCTCGAGTTGTCCAGATGACAGAGTAAATATAAACCACTGGATATCATCATCATCAAGTATCGGGCCTGCTGGCATAGGTGATCATGTCTCTCCACAACTTTCGATCTGGGCAGCTATTTATCGTTTCTGTTGTTGACCTTCTGCCAAGCCATTTTCTAAGCTGTCTGTTATTTTTCTCTTGCTTCCCTCTATCTCTTCGTCCCTCATTTTTTCCAGTTGTTCTCTTCTCTTAAATCACTGGAGTCTGTAGAAATGTGGTTTTACAGAAGAATGTTGAGAGTACCCATGGACAGCTAAGAAGAGTATGAGATGTTCTGAGAGAGGCCAAAGCAAAAATTCCAATATTAGGAAGAAACAATCATCATTTTTTTTGCCATGTAATGAGAACAGAACAACTGAATATATTGTAACAACTGGAAAAATTGAGGGACGAAGAGATAGAGGAAAGCAAAGAGAAAAAATAACAGACAGCTTAAGACAATGGCTTGGCAGAAGGTCACAACAGAAATGATAATAGCTGCCGAGATCATAAGTTGTGGAGAGACATGATCACCTACGCCAGTAGGCCCGGCACTTGATGATGATGATGTTCTCTTCTCATTACATGGCCAAAAATGATGATTGTTTCTTCTTCCTAATATTGGAAATTAGCTCTCTTTTTGCTTTGACCTCTCTCAGAACATCTTCATTACTCTTCTTAGCTGTCCATGGTACTCTCAACATTCTTCTGTAAAACCACATTTCTACAGACGCCAGTGATTTTCTTGTCTGTTGTCCTATTGTCTATGATTCGCATTGGATATAATCAGAAATTATTGATAAGATCACCGAGATACAGAGAGACATGACTTCCAATTACATGTGACACGATACTGACTGATGACAGTATTATTTTCCCATGTTAAACCTTGAAATCCGCGTTAGAGCAATTGTTGATGAACTGGGGTCAATCTAGGGAGCCGCGATAGCTCAGTGGTTAGTGAACTGGACTACGAAGGACAAGAGATAGGGTTCGATTCCAACCGACGGCTTCCGGGTTCACCCAGCCTTAAATGGGTACCGGATTTTTTCTGGAAAAGTAAAGCGGCACGGACGTAATACCGACCACATTACCCCAAAAATCATGTGCTGAAGGTCTGAAAAGTTATGGTCACTAACACCATATTCCTTATACGCCACTTGGCGTGACGGGTCACTAACACCATATTCCCTATACGCCACTTGACGTGATGGGGGTACTTTACGTAGAAGGGGGTAATTTACAACAGTTCCGGTTTTTTTCCCCTAATCAAACAGCTTCTAGGTTCACCTAACTTAAATGTTTATGTTAAACTATTTTTTTTTGGGGGGGGGGGTGAAGAAATGTCGTGGGTGTAAGGTTTCCCGCAAATCTTCCGATGGTAAAAAGAACACGGACACGAGTACTATATTCACTCGCGACACCCTCGAGGAGTGGTATCGTCAAAAAGAGAGACCATAAATAACAATTTACACCCCTGTTTAACTTTACCTCTATTACCACACCTTCGTAGAAGTTAATACTAAGACTTAAGAAAATATACCATAATAGAAAGTTGAACACTGTAAGAAAAACATAAAAAAATGAAATCTTCCTGAAGGATATGAAAAAACCCCGATTATTAAAAATACAAGGTATCGTACAACCATAAAAACGTGTAATTGTGCAACAGGCTATAAATAGACATGCACACTCAAGTTTCGAAACTTCCGGAACGTAAAAATCGTTATCCTGCAACATACACTATCTTATGTTCCTTTTCATATTTACATTTTATTTAAAGATTCCTTTTCGGAGTTTGTATATAACGTAATAATTTCTTATTATTTCATCTTCTTATTAAGCATTATTGTGTCCAAAAATAGTAAATGTGCGGACTTATTTGTAAAAATATGCAGTTGATCCCTTAATCTCAATGGTATCGGGATATATTTCGGTTCTCTGTGTGGCTTTTTTGGTTTCATTTATGAAAGCAGTGATATTTTCGTACACATTTTGATTTAGATTCATTATGATGTAATGATTATACCATCTAGGAAGACATGCAACCTCTTTTTTAAACGGAACTGATATTTATTTAATTTAGACAAATGTGGATCGTGAGAGAGCGAGCGGGTGGCGGCATCGATAAACCTGTCGGGCTAGAAACAAGGAGAATGTGGGTTCGAATCCCGTAGGGTTACAGATTGTCTATCGTGGGTGACATAAAAACTCAAACCTGAATCGCCGTGTAGCTACGCCTGCACTGGACACGTGAGACATTTATTCTCTGGTCCTACAACTTCCCCCCTGGCAGACCCCAGTAATGGGAAAATGCCGTAAACATTGTTCTTTTTTTAATTTTAAATTTTTGTTGTAGTTTGAGAGTGCGGGTATTTTATATATATATCATCATCATCATTGAGTGCCTGCTCTCCGCACGAAGGTTGGCTACCATGGAGCGCCATTCTGCTCTATCTCTTGCTTTGATGGTGCAGGTTGTCATCGGTTGATTTGTCATCTTTTGATGTTACTCGTCCATGTTAATCTTGGTCTGCCTCTGCCTCTTTTAACCTTGTATTTTCCCCTCCAGGATCACTTTCAGTAGGCTGTTGTGTCTTTTAACATGCCTAAGAATCGCATTTGTCTTGTTCTAATGTGTTTCAGAAGTTCTCTTTTCAATTTTAGTTGTTTTAAGACTTCATCTTTTGTTTTCTTTTCCTTTCATCAATTCTACCTATTCTTCTATATATCCACATTTCAAAGGCTTCATTCTCTGTTCTGTTTTCTTGTCTAATGTCCATGTTTTCAGCACCATATAGGAATATTGAGAAGATGTAACATTTTGCTATTCTTAGTTTTAGCTCTGGTGTTATTTGTTTTGATGTTAGTATGTCCT
>JAVIAB010000124.1:87772597-87813007 GCA_032433765.1 Megaustenia siamemsis | reverse complement strand
TATTTTGTAAGCAGTGTAAGCAGTGATTGTTCCACTTGTGTCTTAAAGGTTTACATTTTAAAGCCATATTTTTTTATATTGTCTGGTTTCATGTTTTGTCTTTCTTTGACACAAGATGTTTTTCTCAAGTATTGTATTTCATTTCTGAGTTTTAATATTGCTATTAGCATAATTTGTTTTGCTTCGAGGCTGCTAAATTCCCTACACAGCTGTCTTTATGTCTTTTGGGTATTATCTTTTGGATATTAATTCTTCTTTATATTGTGGATTGTTTTGTACTGTGTTTTTGATCTTGTAGTTCAGTGTATATTTAGCACAAATTTGTTTGAGATTTCTTCCTTATACTTTTGCTTTCCTTGATCTTTCTGCAAGACAGCAATTGTGTGTTGTCACAGGTGCTGTCTTGGAGTTGCCTCTCCTAGAAAAGATATCTTACCAGGCTAATCATTGTTTTTTCCATTCTATGCTTTTATAACTATTTCTGTTAATCAACCTCAGATCTCTTCTTTCTGTATTTCTTTTGCCTGCAGTCTTTCCTGTTATCGCCATGTTTTTGTGACTATGCTTTACAAGTACATGTGCATTTACAATTTTGTTGTTAATGTCTTTACATTTTAACATTATAGGTGTACAAGTCTTATTTTGGTTAATTTAGATTTTTTGCTTTGCAATTTTGATATACTTACTAGTCATTAATCTATAAACTTATTTATTTGAAATTTTTTGTGACATGCTTTGATGAAATTTACATGCAATGATTTTAGGATTTTAAGACATTTTATTAGCTATGAAATGAAAGTCAAATTGAAGCTTTTATTTGAAGTCTATGGTTTACAAATTGTTGATGAAAATGAAACTGGTTTGCAACCATTTGTGTATAAACCATAACATTTATATTCTTTGCTGTTTATTGTGGATTTCCATTGCATTGTGATTGTACCTATATTATTTATGTGAACTACATTCTTTTTCACTAAATTGCATTCACCTTATCACCGTTTATTAACTATTATCAACCATCACTGCATCACTTTTAATGTACACTTATTATGACTAACAGTGTTATATGTGCTCTGAACATCAATCTATGGGATGTTGCAGTAAATCTGATTATACAATCATAAAGAATTAAAAATTTTTGTAATCAAAATCAGTTTAGTTATATAAGAACATAATTGTATACAAATCTATGTGTAATGCAGCCAAAAGAACTTTATTGTGAACAATTGGTTATAATAATTGTTTATACTTAACAACTTAAAACAAACTTAAAGTATAATTTTTGTAAAAAAAAAAAAAAAAAAAAAAAAAAGGAAAAAAAAATCAAACAGATCTGTGTTTATTTATTCATATCTTAAATGTTTTTTTTTGTATGCTATAAAAGTATTTAATTATTTTTATTGAATAATTTATTAATGTCTGCAAATCTATATAAAGTATTATCTGATAATATAACATGACCACCAACAAACAATATCCCTCAACCGGGTGAAATCGTAATGAGGGACAAGAATGCTTTCCACTAGATCAATTAGTGAAATATAAACCGTCGTACAAACTACTATATAGCAAGCACCCATGTGGCTACCGGAGCTCTGACTGCAGTCAGGGAAGAAAAGAATTGATCCACTGTCATCTCTCATGCCATAAGAGGCAGCTAAGGAGGTTAGGGTCAAGGTTTTTGCTGGTGCTGCAGAGTTAGAAGTAATGGTCATATCAAAGAAACAATCACCATCATGTAGCATAAAAATAAACAGGACAAATCTGAAACAAGTGCAATGCGTCAAATACTTGGGAACAATAATAACATCAGGTGGGAGATACACTACAGAAATAAAAAACAGAATAGCTCATTCAAAATAGCATTTCAGAAAATGAAAAACGTCTTATGCAACAAATCTATGTCAATAGAAGGTGAAAGAGAGTTCATCGGTAGAGCCAATTCTGACCTATAGAAGTGAATCATGGACAGTAAACAAACAAATGAAAATATAATTTAGAGGCCACAGAGATGGAATTTCTCAGAAGAATGTTGAAATTTTCCTGGATAGCTAAAAAAGACCAATGAGGAAATTCTCAAAGAGGTCAACACAAAAAGGGAACTCCTAAGAAACATTAGAAAGAAACAATCAACATTTTTCAGGAACATCATGAGAAGAGGAAAGTTAGAATACTTGGTTACAACTGGCAAAATACAGAGAAAGAGAGATCGCAGATGACAAAGGGAGAAAATACTAGATAGTTTGGTGTCAAGGCATGGAAAACAGTCAATAACAGAGTTGACACAATGCACCGTGGATAGAAGATTGTGGAAGGACATGATCACCTACGCCAACCGGTATGGTACAGGATGATGATGATGATGACAGAGTTAGTGCATCTGAACTGAAGCCATCTTCATTGCTTGAACTTGTGTTTGGTTGGTATACTTCATACTGAGGTGATCTGAGCACTATAGAGTTGTCTGTTTGTGCGATGAAGATGATCTCTCAACTTAACTAAACTATTCGGTAGGAAGTAAAAAGTAAGAATTCCTTTAACACCTTAAAGAGTATGGAGAATATGGTTTTAGTGTCCATATTCTTCTGCGACCAGTGCATCACATCATGAGAGTACCGGTAACATAATGACAATGCACCAGCTTGACAATAAAGTGAACATGGGCGTGGTTGTAGCTTGATGTTTTCTGTTCAACTTAGCTGAAAAAAAGAACAAGCACCCAGCACACTGAATTGTGGAAAATAATAACTGTGAGGAAGAGCACTGGCCCTCTCAAAAGCAGTGACATATCACTGTGAAAGTGTATAGTCTTGCACTCCAGAAACATGACTTTGTTCAAGAAGAAATTCCCTGGTACCCATTTTCAGAGACTGGGTGAACCTGCAAGGCCATATCAGAGACTTGGTGAATCTTTGAAGCCATGTCAGAGACTGGGTGAATGTGCGAAGCCATGTCAGAGACTGGGTGAATCTGCGAAGCCATGTCTGAGACAGGGTAACTCTGCGAAGCCATGTCAGGGACTGGATGAACCTGCAAGGCCATATCAGAGACTGGGTGAACCTTCAAGGCCATGTGAGAGACTGGGTGAACCTGCAAGGCCATGTCAGAGACTGGGTGAAACTGCGAAGCCATGTCAGAGACTGGGTGAATCTGTGAAGCCATGTCAGAGACTGGATGAACCTGCAAGACCATGTCAGAGCCTGGGTGAATCTGCAAAGCCATGTCAGAGACTGGGTGAATCTGCAAAGCCATGTCAGAGACTGGGTGAATCTGCGAAGCCATATCAGAGACTGGGTGAATCTGCGAAGCCATATCAGTCTGAAAAAATGTTCTCACATCTGGAAATTGAACTCAGACATCCTGGTCAGTAGCAAGTGCACTTACCACTCAGCCATCATGTCTTCACTGTATGAAGCTGATCACAGAACTCATTCTAGAGTACATCATTTTCCATCAGTCCTATAGACACAAAAGATAAGAGAACAGAACAATCTCTCAATTTTATAAAATACATACATTATATAAATTGTTATTGGCATGTGGGATATATGTTAATTTTCATATTCTTTCAGGACCACCATCTATTTTTTTACTAACTTGGTCAGCACTACATCTTACTTTTGTTGCAATAATCTTTGGTCTTTTCTTTCAGGGGTTGGGTGGACATAATCTGTGTTGTTTGAGAAAAATTGCCATGGTGGAAGTGTTAGAAATAAACATGTTGGTTTGAATGTATGAAATTGTGTCTGTAAACTCTTTAATTGAAATCTTGTCATTAAAATTTGGCTTTTGAGCATTCATGTTAAGATTTAATATTGAGTGTTGATGTGAATATTGCTCGAGTTAGTTTTATGAGACAGAGATACAGAGCTCAACCATGAACAGACAAACTTCAGTCAACTGTTCTTGGTTATATTTTTTCTCTGGTCTGCCACGCCAAAGAACTTTAATTCTTTAAACCATTTTAAAGTTACGTAAAAACCACTATGTTTTTAACAGTTAGTCCAGTTTAAATAAAGTGAGTAAATGGATTTCCCATTCACATATTGTATCATATCATGATTATCATCGTTATGTGCCAGACCGGTTGGCATAGACGATCATGTCTTTCCACAATCTTCTATCTAGCGTGCATCATATCAGTTTTGTTGTTGACTGTTCTCCATGCCTTGAACACCAAGCTATCCAGTATTTTCTCTCATTGTCGTCCATGATCTCTCTTTCCCTGTATTTTGCCAAATGTAACCAAGTATTTGAAATTTTCTCTTCTCATGATGTGCCCGAAAAACGTTGATTGTTTCTTTATGATGTTCTTTAGGAGCTCCCTTTTTGTGTTGACCTCTTTGAGAATTCCCTCATTGGTCTTTTCAGCTGTCCAGGGAACTTTCAACATTCTTCTGAGAAATCTCATCTCTGTGGTCTCTAACGTCTTTTCATTTGCTTGTTTATTGTCCATGATTTGCTTCCATAGGTCAGAATTGGCTCTATGTGGCACTGATGAACTGTCTTTCTCACTTCTATTG
Source organism: Megaustenia siamemsis (assembly GCA_032433765.1). Lineage (NCBI taxonomy): Eukaryota > Metazoa > Mollusca > Gastropoda > Stylommatophora > Ariophantidae > Megaustenia > Megaustenia siamemsis. The sequence continues at coordinate 87,808,484 of JAVIAB010000124.1, read as the reverse complement.
ACATAGATTTGTTGCATAAGATGTTTTTAATTTTATGAAATGTTATTTTGAATAAACTATTCTGCTTTTTATTTCTGTGGTGCATCTTCCATCTGATGTTATTATTGTGCTCAGCATTTGATGCATTGCACTTGTTTCAAATTTGTCATGTTTTTTTTTTTAATGTTGCATGATCGTGATGATTGTTTTGGCAATTAAAAGTCAAAAATAGTAGACCACTGCCTGGGCAAAATTGTTAAATTAAAAATCTACCTATGCGGAAGATGGATGTGTCAAGCCAAAAGTTGCACATATCAAAGATGGCTTGCCATAAACTAGCGACACAGGATGCTCACTCAACAGGTGAACACCAGGAAGAATTCAAGTGAGTATCAAGGTAAGTCTCAAAGTAAGTCTCAAGGTAAGTGTCATTTAAGTCTAAAAGTAAGTCTCAAGGTAAGTGTCATTGTAAGTCTCAAGATAAGTCTCAAAGTAAGCCTCAAGATAAGTCTCAAGATAAGTCTCAAGATAAGTCTCAAAGTAAGTCTCAAGATAAGTCTCAAAGTAAGTCTCAAGATAAGTCTCAAAGTAAGTCTCAAGATAAGTCTCAAAGTAAGTCTCAAGATAAGTCTCAAAGTAAGTCTCAAGATAAGTCTCAAAGTAAGTCTCAAGATAAGTCTCAAGGTAAGTGTCATTGTAAACTCAGGGTAAGTGTCATTGTAAGTCTCAAGATAAGTCTCAAAGTAAGTCTCAAGATAAGTCTCAAGTAAGTGTCATTGTAAACTCAGGTAAGTGTCATTGTAAGTCTCAAGATAAGTCTCAAGGTAGGTCTCAAGGAAAGTCTCAAGGTAAGTCTCAAGGTAGGTCTCAAGGTAAGTCTCAAGGAAAGTCTCAAGTAAGTCTCAAGGAAAGTCTCAAGGAAGTCTCAAGGAAAGTCTCAATGTAAGTCTCAAGGAAAGCCTCAAGGAAAGTCTCAAGGAAAGTCTCAAGGTAAGTCTCAAGGAAAGTCTCAAGGAAAGTCTCAAGGAAAGTCTCAAGGAAAGTCTCAAGGAAAGCCTCAAGGAAAGTCTCAATGTAAGTCTCAAGAAGTCTCAAGGTAAGTCTCAAGGTAAGTCTCAAGGAAAGTCTCAAGGTAGGTCTCAAGGTAAGTCTCAAAGTAGGTCTCAAGGTAAGTCTCAAAGTAAGTCTCAAGGTAAGTCTCAAAGTAGGTCTCAAGGTAAGTCTCAAGGTAGGTCTCAAGGTAAGTCTCAAAGTAAGTCTCAAGATAAGTCTCAAAGTAAATCTCAAGTGTCTCAAAGTAGGTCTCAAGGTAAGTCTCAAGGTAAGTCTCAAGATAAGTCTCAAGGTAGTCTCAAGGTAGGTCTCAAGGTAAGTCTCAAGGTAGGTCTCAAGGTAAGTCTCAAGGTAAGTCTCAAGATGAGTCTCAAGGTAAGTCTCAAGATAAGTCTCAAGGTAAGTCTCAAGGAAGTCTTGAAATAAGTCTCAAGGTAAGTCTCGAGGTAGGTCTCAAGGTAGGCCTCAAGGTAAGTCTCAAAGTAAGTCTCAAAGTAAGTCTCAAAGTAAGTCTCAAGGTAAGTCTCAAGGTAAGTCTCAAGGTAAGTAAGTCTCAAGGTAAGTCTCAAGATGAGTCTCAAGATAAGTCTCAAAGTAAGTCTCAAGGTAAGTCTCAAGGAAGTCTCGAGATAAGTCTCTAGGTAAGTCTCGAGGTAAGTCTCAAGATGAGTCTCAAGGTAAGTCTCAAGATGAGTCTCAAGGTAAGTCTCGAGGTAGGTCTCAAGATAAGTCTCAAGGTAAGTCTCAAGATAAGTCTCGAGGTGACAATTTTTAGAAACTGGATGAAGCTTAACACGTCTTATACAACAAGTCTATGTCAATAAAAGCGAGTTAATATGTGCTATATATGTGTAAATACATATTTTCTGTTCTTTGTTTAGCCGAAACGATCAGTAACGCATTCCGGTAAAGGTAAAGATAAAGTACGAGGCTTGAATCGGAGTCTTAGCATGCGAGTTTTTACCCATATGTGCTCGGTCTGGTTGTTCGGAGATTTCTGGATAGTGTCGTTTCAAGCATCGAGACTCACGATGCCAAGCGGCATTCCTCACCTTCCAAGAGTACCCTGGTACCCATTTCTGCCAGGGAGCTGCGATAGCTCAGTGGTTAGTGAACTGGAGGTTTTGACTACAAAGGACAAGAGGTAGGGTTCGATCCCAACCGACGGCTTCAGGGTTCGCCAGCCTTAAATGGGTACCGGATTTTTTCTTGGAAAGTAAAGCGGCACGGACGTAATACCGACCACATTACACCAAAAATCATGTGCTGAAGGTCTGTAAAATGTATGGTCACTAACACCATATTCCCTATACGCCGCTTGGCGTGATGGGGGTACTCTACTTTTCTTCTTCTTTTTTTTTTTTTTTTACCCATTTCTGCCATCGCCTGAGTCGACCGCGGGGGTATTTTTTTTTCCTAACCAAGAGTACAACTCAGGCTGCTTTCAGCGAAAATTGAAAACGGGTTGAACTAGGCTTCCGAGGCCCCCAGTTGCAAAAGAACTGTGATTCAATGGATTCCATTTCATATTCTTTCAAGATTTCTAGATATGACGAGGCAGGAAAGTTTACAAAGAAAGGTAGTCAGTTGTAGTTGTAGTTATTCGAAGGCCCCGGTTTCACAGCAAACGAATTAAAATCTATAATTGCTCAACAGCCCTTGCCAGTGGAATCATTCTAATTAACATCTCTTCGCATTGAAAGATCCAAACAAAAAAAGGTAGCTGCAGTCCCCTTTATAGCAACTACAGCACAAGCCAAAAGACAAGGCCTAACCACACCGAAAGTGAATGCAGCCAAAATGTCCTTCATCATTCCATAAATAGAATAGAATAGGTTATAAGCATCATCATCATCATCAGGTACCATGTCTGCTGGCGTAGGTGATCATGTCTCTCCACAACTTTCTATCTCGACAGTTATTTATCATTTTTGTTGTTGACCTTCTGCCAAGCCATTCTCTAAAGCTCTCTGGTATCTTTTCTCTTTGCTTCCCTCTATTTCTTTGTCCCTTAAATTTTCCCAGCTGTCACAATATATTCCAGCTGTTCCCTTGTCATTACATGGCCAAAAAATGATAATTGTTTCTTCATATTAAAAGAATAGAATAGAATAGAATAGAATAGAATAGAAGAGGACAAGAAAAATGGTTTTGGAAGAAATTTATTGCATTACAATAGCAGTCAATAACTCATTTCTGGTATTGCGGTCTTCTGACCAAAACCGAAATTAGATCTTACCTACCTAAACCTTTGAGTACCTAAACCTTTGAGTACCTAAACCTTTGAGTACCTAAACCTTTGAGTAGTGGTTTCAAAAACAGTCTAAGTGAGGAAAGAATCAGAAGGAAAAGGTAAACTTATCGAAAGCAAGAGTAATGTTAAGATCAGATATATCATCTAAAAATAATCAATATTACGGTTTGTTGCAAACTGTTACAATGGAAGTAACATCATTCTCAGAACTAATGACAAAACAAAAATATATAAAGGTAAGGGTAAAGTACGAGACTTGAACCGGCGTCTTAGCACGGCGTCTTAGCTCAGATGCGAGGCGACATTCCTCACCCTCTCAGGGTAATACCCTGGTACCCATTTCTGCCAACGTCTGGGTCGACCGTGGAGGTATTTTTTTTCTCAACCACGAGTACAATTCACACTGCTCCCAGCGGGAATCGAACACGGGTTGTCCGAACGTCAGTACTCTAGCCGAGTGGTTTTCCCAACTCGGCTACCGAGGCCCCACAAAAATATATATTTTCAACACAGATCTTAATAGTTCTTGAAGCTCACAAAAGTTTGTATCAAGAAAATGTAATTCTTCCAAATTTAATCTTGTAGACGAAACCGCCACTGAAAAGATAAAAATGTCATAAAAAGAAAAACTCTCCCCGCCTTTTTTTTTTTTTTACAAGTAGCACATATTTATAGGGAGCTGCGATAGCTCAGTGATTAATGAACTGGACTACAAAGGACAAAAGTTAGGGTTCGATCCCAACCGACGGCTTCCGGGTTCACCCAGCCTTAAATGGGTACCGGATTTTTTCTTACCGACCACATAACCCCAAAAGTCAGGTGCTGAAGGTCTGTAAAATTTATGATCACTAACACCATATTCACTATACGCCACTTGGCGTGACTGGAGCTCTTTACTTTTTTTTTTTTTCAACATATTTATAGCTGTCTAAAAATGTGTTGAGAATATATTATTTTTCTTCTTCTTCTTGCCTTCTTCATTTGCCGGTCAGCGTCGATATTATTTTTGGTGTACATAATAACCTTTACAAATATTTGTTAGCAATAAAAATGAATAATGTTATTCAATATCAGATTGAAAATCATATATTGATGAAATTAACTCTCAGAACTTTCACCGTGACGTTGTATGGGAATATTGTTTCTCACTTCTTTCACCCGGACAGTGACATGTAGATTAAGCTATAGTATGGTTGGGTTTTAAGGATTGCAGCAAATAATATATGACTTTTTAAGGTAATTGATTGCAGTGAATGCAATTCACAAACAGCAGAGATAGACTTAAGATGTATCAAAACTTGTCAAATCATTGGACAGCTATCACCACTATTGTCCATGAGAGAAATAACTCTAGAGGCAGAACTGGCACTGTACAATACAATCTTCATCCAAACGTTGTGCTATCAATTCCAGTCCTGGACCTTAGATGCAAGAACAATAAGAGAAATAACCTCGACTGAGATTAAATGTGTCAGACGAATGACAGGGAACAGTCTGAGAGATAAGATCTGAAATGAAGAACTGAGAAAAAAAACTAGGAATAACTCCCGCCATAGAATATATAAAGAAACAACACATCATAAAATGGTTTAGCCACGTATTCAGGCACAAAGATTAAAACACAACACAACGAGCCTTCAATAAACGTTGGGAGAAAACCAGACACGAGGGCTGACCACGAAAATGGATTGACGGAATATTAGAAGCACTAGGAAACACAACAGCAGAGGCGAAAAGAAGAGCAAAAGACCGCAAATTATATCTCCCTTCAACACTGAAAAGCAAATGAGGAAGAAAAGAAGACGAAGATGAAGATTGAATACAGCGTTACCATGTTATAGATAGAGCTGCAATTTGTTGTCATCTTTGGAACACTCGGTGGTGAACAAGGAGAAAAGGGTTGCTGGATAGATAGCTTGTCGCTCTCCAAATTAGGACACTTGTTTCGTTAAATAAAGTAAAAGCTTCCTCTACGCCTTGCTGGGCGTATGGGGGAATATGGTGGCAATAGTGACCATATTGTTCTATGACCACGGCACATTTTTTAGGTGATATGGTCAGTATCAGGTCAGACACCCTTTAGTTAAAAAAAAAAAAAAGTAAAGTACCCCCGTCACACCAAGTGGCGTATAGGGAAATATGGTGTTAGTGACCCATAATTTTTACAGACCTTCGGCACATGATTTTTGGGTAATGTGGTCGGTATTACGCTCGTGCTGTTTTACTTTCCCAGAAAAAAATCCGGTACCCATTAAAGGCTGGGTTAACCCGGAAGCTGTCGGTTGGGATCGAACCCTACCTCTTGTCCTTTGTAATCCAGTTCACTAACCACTGAGCTATCGCGGCTCCCTAGACTGCCTTTACTTCCCCCCAAAATCTCTGGTGCTCATTTTTAGAGGCTGGATGAAATCCAGAGCCTTGCCAGTTCTAAAAATATCCACCACTTTTGTTGTCAAGCACGTACACTTTTGATCAGGACGTGTGCACTCTAATCCCTCAGCCATTGAGGTCCCATCGTCAAAGTGTTGTTTAGTCTCCACAGTGAAATAAAACTGTTAATGAACACCTTGTGGTGATCACTGTATATGCTGCTTCTCTTCTCCAGTTCTAGAGTTTCCACAGCAGAACCAAGCAGTTGGGTAAATGCTGTAAAGATAATTTGTTATTATTTGTGAATAAAATAGTAGGTATTCTTAGATCACGTGGTAGGTTTTTGGTCATTGACACAACCTGTTCATTACACGACTGCTTGTTTTTTTGTTTTTTTTTTTACATTTAAAATGAAATTTTAGTTATAATTCAACAAACTTTGCAGCATTTATAGCGTGAACAGAGTTCAATACGTTATGGGCACGATTAACTCTGATATATTATGGGAATGATTCCACTTTGTGACACTGCAGAGAAATGTGATCTTTTTTACTTTAATAATGTTTCTGTTAATAATATTTTCATAGACTAGATGCTTATGAGAAGAAATAGTTTAGAAATAAACGTGCATAAATAAAGATTAAAACACAAGGGCTGACCACTGTACAATACATTCTTCATCCCAAGGATGATAATACAATACAATAAGGCACGGAGGGAGCCTTTACTTTACGTTATTTAATGAAACAAGTGTCCTAATTTGGAGAGCGACAAGCTATGTATTCAGCAACCCTTTTCTCCTTACAAAAAAAATGTGCCGTGGGATGAAAACTGTATAGTAGTAAAAAAGTAAAGAGCCCCGTCACGCCAAGTGGTGTATAGGGAATATGGTGTTAGTGACCATGAATTTTACAGATATTTAGCACATGATTTTTGGGTTAATGTGGTCGGTATTACGCCCGTGCTGCTTTACTTTCCCAGAAAAAAATCCGGTCCTCATTTAAGGCTGGGTGAACCCGGGAGCCGACGGTTGGAATCGAACCCTACCTCTCGTCCTTTGTAGTACAGTTCACTAACCACTGAGCTATCGCGGCTCCAGTTTGAAGCTAGTGCATACATTATTCCATGATCGATTGCACATTTTTGTTGGTGACGTGGACCGTATCACGTTAGACCTCCTTTACTTTCCCAGAAAAATCAAGTCCAACCTAATTTTAAAAGTAGGGTAAGCCTTGGAGACTTATCGATCCGAAAAAAAATTCCGCCATTTGTAGGAATAGAATCCCAGACTCTTTTGATAAGGAAGTAAGCGCACTAACGACTCAGTCACCACGGTTCATGATTCAAATTACTTTGGTAAAAGTATTGCTTGCAATTGTATACTAAGAGGACATAATTAAAACAACATAGGAATAACAAAAAGTAATAGCAGTGATCACAGAGGTTGAAAAGAATAAAGCTGGAAAGCATGATTCCTGGGCGAGACATCAGGGACAGACCAAGGTGGTTTCGAGCATCATGGAGACCTTGAACGTGACAACAAAAGAAGTGGGCGATCTGGCTAGAGACAGATTCTTTCAAACGGGCTGTGGTGAATGCAACGACCTGCTAAGGGCATGCGACCTGATAATGATGATGATGAATCGCGGCAGTTGAACGGGGAACATAGATAAGTGAATAATGTTTCTACAATTGTTTACTAAATACACAAGCTACTGTAGTGTAATGGTTCGGGCACATTTAAACCCAATTTGTAATGTGATCAGTTAAAATGTTCAAGCTTCCTTTCCAAAGACCTCATTGTTTGTATCGTGTGACATGACAGAGTGCATGTACGTGTTGTTTTCTTGGTTGTATAGCTTTAGTTGTCATATTGGATTTATTTATTGATTTCTGATGTCTTTCTGGTTTATTCTGCCGTTTGTAATTTATATTTTCGTGTAGTTTACTTGTTTTTATGTAGGTTTCTTTCATACTCATATGATACTGAGTTATTGTATAGATATCATTGGTGTACATTCGTTTGTAGGGAGCCCCGATTGCTCAGTGGTTAGTGAACTGGACTACAAAGGATAAGAGGCTTGGTTCGATCTCTACCGACGGCTTTCGGGTTTACCCAGCCCTAAATGGGTACCGAAATTTTTCTGGGAAAGTGATACCGACCACATTACCCCAAAAATCATGTGCTGAAGGTCTGTACAATTTATTGTCGTTAACACCATATTCCCTATACGCCACTTGGCGTGACGCGGACTCTTTACTTTTTTACATTCGTTTGTGGATCCGTTTTTTGCCCCACATAAATTTAACATTCACATGGGATAATTTATTGCCCCACATAAATTTAACATTAACAAGGAACAATTTATTGCCCCACATAAATTTAACATTTACACGGGATACTTGTATCTTCTTTCTTCTTCTTCTTTTCTCTTTTCACTGATACCTGAAAGGTGTCGTGGTTTATATCATTTGTCGTTTTTGAGCTGCTCGAACTGTCTGAATTAGTGATTTTCCTCTGTTATTACATGTCACTGTCACAGCATCTATTTAACATTCATACGGGATAATTTTATTACCCCACACAATTCTAACATTCACAAGGGATAATTTTGTCGCCCCACACACATATATCATTTCACGGGATAATTTTATTGCCCCACTAAATGTAACCTTCACGTGACATACCTTTATTGCCTCTCACACATTTTACCTTCCTGCGACATACCTTTATCTCCAACGTTTTAACAAACATTTCGCACTGAATTCTTACTGTTTCAGATACCGTGCGTGGTGTGCCGATATGTGTTATCCCCGCCAAACTGAACAAAACACCAAACAAATATGTCATACAGTGAACGTTATAATTATTGATTTTGAAATACTGATAACTGGCTTAATAAATGACCTAGAGATTCGGGTCAGAAGGTTCATAGAAAGTGAATTTGAACGCTCCCATGAGGGATTTGTATTTGATGAACTCTTTGAGCGAGTTGATGTTTGGTTTAGTCGAAATGAAAGCGGATCTTGGGATTTCTATGCCCCTGTTGACTCTTTCCCTGTCGCAATTTTCATTTCTTTTTTTTTAGCTTTTGCTTTGCTTCCTATTTTTCTTCTACATTTCAGCCCCCTGTGGAGTATAGGTCTTCAACAAACACTTCTCAAACAGTTCTGCTTCTTGCCATTATTTAACACCATTCCATGTCCTCTCCATCATCTTCATCTCTGCTTCCATCAGTCTTCTAAAAGAATATTGTGGTCATCCTCTTTGTCTTTTTCTTTGGGATTCCAAAAAGGGCTTATTGTGTGATGCTCTCAGTTGGCTTCCGCAGTGTGTTTCCTAACAAAACGCCATCGTTTTTGTTGTATTTCTTTATCCACTGGTATTTGAGTGGTACTTTTCCATAAAAATACTTTAGTGATTTTGTCCTGCCATTTCCATCCTTTTATTATGTCAAGCATTGATTAAAAAAGGTCTGTATTTTTATAATTGTCATTTCATTCTTTTCCATGTTTCACAACCCTAAAATAGGACTGACTTAACAAGATTCGGGTTAGAGGTTCATAGAAAGTGTATTGGAACGATTACATGACGGATTTGTATTTTGATTAGTTTTTTTAGTCAAAATGCCAATGGATCTGGGTATTCTGTGCTCTTGTTGACTGTCTTTGTCGCAATTTTTGTTTACTTTCTGCTGTTTGTGATATTTACAATTTAGTTACCTGTTGAAACGCAATCCTTTCAGTTTGTTTTTAATATGCACATGAAAGTCTCACACATTGCTCGTTTTAGTACATTTATTATTTTTTTTGGTTTTTTTGGCGATAGGGCGGTATTTCTCCTCAAAGGACTCAAACCAGCACATATAACCATGTCCTTTTTGGCCTGAAATGTTTTATGAATTTTGCTTTATTTACTCATGTTTATTTATAATTTATTTACATTATTCACGGATCGCCACAATTAAACAAGAATGAGTTCTTAAATGTTATGTAGAGCCTGTCTTAACATATAAATGTGAATCATGGACACGGGACAACAGGCAAGAAAATCACTGCAGGCTGTAGAAATGTGTTTTTACAGAAGAATGTTGAAAATACCATGGACAGCTACGAAGAGCAATAAAAACGTTCTGAAAGAGGCCAAAGCAAAAATTAGAGATAATTTCCAATATTAGAAAGACGACCATCATTTTTTGCTATGTAATGAGAACGGAACAGATGGAATATATTGTGACAACCGAGAACGTTGAGGGACAAAGAGATAGAGGGAAGCAAAGAGAAACGATTCCAGACAGCTTAAGACAAGGCAGAAAGTCAACAATAGAAATGATAAATAACTGTAGAGATCGAATGTTGTGGAGAGACATGATCACCTACGCCAGCAGGCATGGAACTTGATGATGATCACAAATAGAATATAGTATGTTTTTTATAAGCAAAGATTGGTTAGTGTTTTCTCAACAGGATTGGTAATATATATCACACACAAGATAAGTTATTTTGGCCAGTAAACAGAAGTTTTTTTTCAAAGTTGGATTCGTTTATTTTATTACGAGTGGGACAGGTTGCTGTAACACGAACAGAATATGGGTTGATTGGTGGATTGGGTTGGGTAAGTGGGTAGGTTGATTGGTTGGATGGTTTTGGTGGGTGGGTACATTTGTTGGTTGATTGCTTTGGTGGGTGGGTTGGTTGGTTTTTGGTGGGTTGGTTGGTTTGGTGGGTTAGTTGGTTTGGTTAATTGGTTTGGTTGGTTGGTTGGTTGGTTTGGTGGGTTGGTTGGTGGGTGGGTTGGTTGGTTGGTTTGGTGGGTTGGCTGGTTGGTTGGTTTGGTGGGTAGATTGGTTGGGTTGGTGGTTTTGGTGGGTTGATTGGTTTGGTTAATTGATTTGGTTGGTTGGTTGGTTTGGTGGGTTGGTTGGTTGGGTTGGTTGGTTCGCTTGGTTAATTGATTTGTTGGTTGGTTTGGTGGGTTGATTGGTTTGGTTGGTTTGGTGGGTTGATTGGTTGGTTGGTGGGTTAATTGGTTGGGTTGGTTGGTTGGTTTGGTTAATTGGTTTGGTTGGTTTGGTGGTTTGGTTTGGTGGTTGATTTGTTGAGTTGGTTGGTTGCTTTGGTGGGTTGATTAGTTGGGTTGGTTGGTTGGTTTTTGGTGAGTTGATTTGTTGGGTTGATTGGTTGGTTTGGTTAATTGGTTTGGTGGATTGATTTGTTGGGTTGGTTGGTTGGTTGGTTTGGTGGGTTGATTGGGTGGGTTGGTTGGTTGGTTGGTTTGTGGATTGTTTGGTTGTTGTTTGGTGGGTTGATTGGTTGCGTTGGTTGGTTGGTTTTGGTGGGTTGATTGGTTGCGTTGGTTGGTTGGTTTGGTGGGTTGGTTGGTTTGGTGGGTGGGGGCTAGTTGATTGGGGGGATGGCATGGTTGATTGGGTTCATGGATTAATTTAGTTGCTGGTTGGGCTGGTTGCTTGGTTCATTGGTAGGTTTTAATAAAGGTGAGTTCTTAGTAATTTAATCGGGTGGGAAAGTGGGTGGATGGTTGTTTAGTTGATTATTTTGCTGATTCGATGCTTATTATTCTGATGATTATAAGTTGCTAGATGGTGCTTGGTTGATTCGTTTATTAGTTTTGTAAATATTACGTTGGCTCCTTGCTTAGTTGATTGGTTTGATCGATGACTGGTTGGTTAGTTTGTTAGTTGGTTGATTCGTTAGTTCGTTTGTTAGTTATTTCTATGATCGGTTGGTTTGTTCATTAGTTGACGTCTGGAAGGTCGGCCAGTTATTGATTTAAGAACTGTAAACCGCACCTCTTCTGTTCACATCCATTTCGTGATATCTGCAATCACATGCAAGCTGTTGTTAACTCCTTTACTAACTTGATGATAGTGATAAATTACTGATATGAAAGTGTGAATACATGATTATCATATCATATCATTTCGAATAATAAATAGAACACACACTCACACAAATAAGTTCTACTTGCGGAGAAAGAACACTAAGTTAACAACTAATGTCGCTTACAGTTTAATGTGCTCAGGTAAAAAAATAAATAAAAAAAAGAAGTCGATAACACAAATACACAATTACAAAAAAGGTGAAAGGTTATTATATTTTGATCATCTGGCATTTCCTATAGCTGTTGGCAATCAAACATTCTATGAGCCGTCTATGGAATGTAATCCGCAGTGGAAGAATAGCCCTATTCAACGTTTTCTGGGACCATTCAATTTTAATCTTATAGCTGGCACACTGTGTGAATAAATCTACATTTTTTTTTATTCCTTCAGTGTAGAAATTGGGCGGCATTAAATAGGCTTCCAATATTTTAAAAACACAGTCACAAAAACTAGATAGTTTATATTTAAATGCAAAGAAATAAACAAACACCTTGTGGATATAAAAACGTTGACATTAAATTGTAGACATAGATAAAGGGAGAAAGACTTGCTATTAACAATTCAACTGTATTTGATCTAGACGATATTGTGCCAGTGGACTGCTTAACATGAAGTATGAAGAAAGAATTCATTAACTTAATACTTCTTGCATGGATGTTACACCGGATAACATTATTTAAACTTGAGGTAAAGAACACGTAAAGAAATTATAATAACAGATAGAATCATATAAACAGTAAATAAAAACTGTCCTTTTTTTTTTTGCATTATAGATTTGAGCACTTATTGGAACATGCCTACTAAACGTGATGAAGGCATATATAAATAAGTAAGAATATTAAAATCTCTATTGGAATAATATGGAAATATTCTAAAATAATTTTCACACCGCTTTAACAGTTTTTCATGGAGATAAGGTTATCAGTACGTTCAGTCACGGTTAGTGCTCAACTTCAAGTAACAATTCGGCTTCTAATTCGATATTTTATTTAACTACATATCCTTGTTCCTAAACATTGTTACTGTTTAGTTAGCTTTGTTATTAAAGTCACGTAGGAAATAATGAATTTCAAGTATTATTTTAAACTTCTGGGACTTCACAATTCTATTCCACTTCATTTAGAAGTGATGGGCCAGTGCTTTCCATAGCGGTTATTTATCTTCGTCAGCTCATTGAGTCAGGTAAATATATTTTTCATTTGGCTGACTAGATAGTTTTCCTTTTATTTTTTCGTAGTGAACCCACGTTACAACTGGCAAAATACAGGGGAAGAGAAATCGTTGACGACAAAGAGAGAGGATACTTGATACTTTTGTGTCGTGGCACGGAAAACAGTCAACAACGGAGTTAATACAATGCACTGTTGACAGAGAATTATGGAAGGACATGATCGCCTACGCCAATCAGCATAGCATATGGCGATGTTGAGTCAAGCCAGATTTCCAAGAATTTGATCAGGTGAAAAACTAATATCCGTATTCATAACTTACTGATAGAAACAAAAAACACACAATAGAATAGACTGTTAATTTTGTCAACTGTTTGTAATTTTCTTGTTAAGTTATTTTTTTTTATTTTTTTTACAAAAATTAATAATATTAGCTATGGATGAGATTCACAACTTGATTAGCAAAATCTACAAATTAGCATCTACTGGATTATCAACTCACTGAATATGTCTTTTAATGTAGTTTTTTGTGTCAGTCGAAATCCAGTTAGGGGAGGTGGATTTTTTTCTCAAACAAATGTGTAGGGCTGGTTGTTGTTGCTGTTGGTGCTGTTGTTTCAGGACTGATTGTTCTTGTTGTTGTTGGTGTTGTTGTTGTTGGTGTTGTTGTTGCAGACTGGTTGTTGTTGTTGCTGTTGGAGATGTTGTTGCAGGACTGATTGTTGTTGTTGTTGGTGGTGTTATTATTGCAAGATTGATTGTTGTTGTTGTTGGTGTTGTTGTTGCAGGACTGGTTGTTGTTGTTGCTGTTGGAGATGTTGTTGCAGGACTGGTTGTTGTTGCTGTTGGAGATGTTGTTGCAGGACTGATTGTTGTTATTGTTGGTGTGTTATTGTTGCAGGATTGATTGTTGTTGTTGTTGTTGGTGTTGTAGTTGCAGGAGTGGTGTTGTTGTTGTTGTTGCTGTTGGAGATGTTGTTGCAGGACTGATTGTTGTTATTGTTGGTGGTGTTATTGTTGCAGGATTGATTGTTGTTGTTGTTGTTGGTGTTGTAGTTGCAGGAGTGGTTGTTGTTGTTGTTGTTGCTGTTGGAGATGTTGTTGCAGGACTGATTGTTGTTGTTGGTGTTGTAGTTGCAGAACTGGTTGTTGTTGGTGTTGTAGTTGCAGTACTGGTTGTTGTTGTTGTTGGTGTTATTGTTGCAGGAGTGGTTGTTGTTGTTGGTGTTGTTGTTGCAGAACTGGTTGTTTGTTGTTGGTGTTGTTGTTGCAGGACTGGTTGTTGTTGTTTGTGGTGGTGTGTTGTGTTGTTGTTGCAGGACTGGTTGTTGTTGTTGTTACTGTTGTTGCAGGACTGGTTGTTGTTGTTGGTATTGTTGTTGCAGGACTGGTTGTTGCTGTTGGAGATGTTGTTGCATGACTGGTTGTTGTTGTTGGTATTGTTGTTGCAGGACTGGTTGTTGTTGTTGTTGCTGTTGGAGATGTTGTTGCAGGACTGGTTGTTGTTGTTGGTGTTGTTGTTGCAGGACTGGTTTTGTTGTTGCTGTTGGTGCTGTTGTTGCAGGACTGGTTGTTGTTGTTGGTATTGTTGTTGCAGGACTAGTTGTTGTTGTTGTGTTGTTGTTGCAGGACTGGTTGTTGTTGTTGGTATTGTTGTTGCAGGACTGGTTGTTGTTGTTGGTATTGTTGTTGCAGGACTGGTTGTTGTTGTTGGTATTGTTGTTGCAGGACTGGTTGTTGTTGTTGTTACTGTTGTTGCAGGACTGGTTGTTGTTGTTGGTATTGTTGTTGCAGGACTGGTTGTTGTTGTTGGTATTGTTGTTGCAGGACTGGTTTTGTTGTTGTTGGTATTGTTGTTGCAGGACTGGTTGTTGTTGTTGCTGTTGGAGATGTTGTTGCATGACTGGTTGTTGTTGTTGGTTGTGTTGTTGCAGGACTAGTTGTTGTTGTTGCTGTTGGTGCTGTTGTTGCAGGACTGGTTGTTGTTGCTGTTGTTGCAGGACTAATTGTTGTTGTTGCTGTTGTTGGTGTTGTTGTTCCAGGACTGGTTGTTGTTGTTGTTGTTACAGGACTGGTGGTTGTTGTTGCTGTTGGAGCTGTTGTTGCAGGACTGATTGTTGTTATTGGTGTTGGAGCTGTTGTTGCAGTACTGAATGTTGTTGTTATTGCAGGACTGATTGTTGTTGTTAATGCACAAATCAAATGTTTAATTTATATTGCATTGTTTTGTTTGTCCTCATTTTCAAGGCTCCCTAAAGTCAGAACATGGTTTGTTTAGTATTTTCATGTCAAGCAAAGGTCAACTATTTTTTGTTTATATTTGTCATTTTATATGGCTCGGCTATACACTCACATGGGTATGCTATTTGACATAGACGGAGTTTTTGGGCATTCACAGCTCAAGTCGCGATAAGAATTGTTAAGAACGACAGTGGAACACTTGCCTTGCAGGCAGTTTTGTTCTAATCTCAAAATGGCTTTTTTAATTATAATCTTGGAAAGTTAGCAGCGTTTGTAGATGAAGATTTTTTTAGCTTGGTACATTCCACATATTCTTAAAATTTGTATTTTACGGGGCTGGTTTCAATTTGTGATTCCGCAAGAAAATATACATTTTTCTTTTTAGCTCAGTCAAATTGTTTATGGTTATGGTAGGCCCGGTATCACTGCAAACGAATTAAAATCCATAATGCTCTCAATTGCCTGTACCAGTGGAAGTATTCTAATTAATATCTCATCTCCCGAACAAAGTAAGGTAGCTGCAGTCCCCATCCAAGCGGTCTCAGCACACACCAAAAGACAAAGGCGAAACCGCACAGAAAGTGAGCACAGCCATCTGTTCCCCGCCATACGATATCATCATTCATCGCAAGTAATCGGAATATCGAAACAGTATCAAAACGGATGAAACGCACAGTTCACGGTGTGCACAGAGCACTTAACTTTGCAGCAAGCCGGACAGTCAATATTTAGCTATCAATGATATTTTAGTAGTTAATGCCCGCATCAAAAATTAAATATTGGTCAACTCGAGAGTTTCATGAGCGCAATATTACATTGTTAACAAAAGTTTATAAATGTTAAATGTTCAGATACAACTTCTTCTAATCACTTTGAATGTATAAAGAAGAAGCAGATATATTTGATCTTTCTGGAAAGACACCCATAAACAAGTCAACTAAAGTATTAATGGCAAACAATTATGCTTGACTACGTTCGTTCGTTCGCTTTCGTCAGCTTTGACCTCTGACGAAGTCCCACCACTCAAATTTGTGGGACTGAATTTTTGCGTGTAAAGTCTGTTTTATCCCATTACAGGATGCCCCTCGCCATGCAGGCAGATTTACTCCGACTTCAGAGGTACTAATTTTTAGGGAATTAGTAAAACCCAGGTGTCCTCGCCAGGTACGAACCCCGGCTGTTGCCGTGGTAAGCCAACCGCCTATCGATTGCGCTAACCGGACACCCATGCTTGACTACAAGTAGATTAGCAATATATGTCATAGCAGTAAATCTCTCTCTCTCTCTCTTTTTCTCTCTCTCTCTATCTCTCTCTCTATCTATCTCTCTATCTCTCTCTCTCTCTCTTTCTCTCTCTCTATCTATATCTATCTATCTATCTATCTATCTATCTATCTATCTATCTATCTATCTATCTATCTATCTATCTATCTATTTCTCTGTCTCTTTTCTCTCTCTCTCTCTCTCTGTCTATCTCTCTCTCTCTCTCTGCGATCAAGACTCAAACAGAGTAGGATTCCGGACTCTCTCATGAAGTCATCTGTCTGTTTAACTGAGTCGATTACCCGATATAATTTCTCTTCAAGGAGGTGGGTGTGGACAACATGGTTCTTCTCAAGTCTGTACTGGGAGCAATCCTCATATAAAGTAAATAAGGCAATGGTTTGGTCTAAGATCCGGAATCATACCACCGCTTGATTTGTCTGTGATTCAAAGAATTTGCTCAGGAAGATAGGAATGAGCTTTGCTCGAAGGCAGTGTTTGGAGTTTCTGAAGATATCAATGTTGATTAGAATCTGCCCCAATTTATGTGCCAGGGCTTTTGGTTGTTAGAGGGAATGAACGAGCTATTAAACTCATTGGGTTAGCGAAGTTAAATAATGGAAGGCATAGTTCCTGCGCGACACATTAAGATCAGACCAAGAAGATGGTGGCTCAAAAAAATCAAGGAGACCTTGAACATAACAACAGAAGAAATTGGTGATGTGGCTAACACAGTTATTCTTTCAGACAGGTTGTGATGAATGTAACGTTCTGTGAGAGGTCTGGTTAAAGGCAGAGATTCTATCAGAAAGGTCTGGTTAAAGGCAGAGATTCTATAAGAAGGGCTGTGATGAATGCAACGTTCTGTGAGATGTCTGGTTAAAGGCAGAGATTCTATCAGAAGAGCTGTGGTGAATGCAACGTTCTGCAAAGGACATGTGCCTTGATAATAATGACGGGTTAGCTGCTGTGGAGAACGGAAAGGCTAACATTTTTAGTGCTCTCAACTTGGCAAGGAGAGTAAATGACTCGAGGAACGCATGTGGATCTAAAACCTTCGAATAGACTTCAAGAGCGTCACGTCAAGAAGGGTAAGCAAGAGCGTTACACTGGAAGACAGGTAAGACTGGCAAATCAACAAATAGCTGGTGTTGTCAATCGTCACACGTTGAGGAATATACTGTAGCGATGATTCTATCACTTATGGAGTTATCCTATGCGCAGTAGGATAATCTGTCGACTAACTGACTCCGTATTAGCCAATCTACCAAATATGAATAAGTTAGCAAATAAACCAAGAGTAATATGATTTGTCTGACATATAAATACATATTAACCATATGAGTTAAGTAGTTTAACTTGATTCTTGTATTACTACTGCAGATTTTTATCATCAACATTAACATCATCAACATTAACATCATCATCATTAGATGCAATGATTACGGGCGTAGGTATTCATATTTCTGCACTCATTGGAATCAGGGATTTTCCTTATCTGTCATACTGCTTATTTCCTTATAATTTAACTGTCTGTGAAGTATTTGCTGTCGTTGTTATTATGTTTTTCCCTGTTGTGTCCGATGCGCCTCTTCTGTCATAACGTAAGAAGGTACCCAGTCTCCTTTATAGTGAGCTTCGAATGTGCACAGGCTTAATTATGACGCCATCATTTTTCTTCAGTAGCTCTTCATTTTACTCGTATTCACTACCTTCCTCAGCAAAACTACATTTCCTTGCTATCACTTATTTTCTTTCTCGTTCAATAGTTGTCCATGATTAGCTTGCATTTGATGGGACAGCATCTATGTAACAATAACGAACTTGAAGAATAGATACCTGAAGAATGTAATAATAATCAGAATGATGATAATCTTACATGCAAGTTCAGAGCTACGTCTAATCAGAAATTATTATAGGGCAAACGATATTAAAGTCGTTGTCCCGTTTCAGTAGACAATATGGACAGTAGGACAACAGACAAGAAAATCACTGGAGTCTGTAGAAATGTGGTTTTACATAAGAATGTTGAGAATACCATGGACAGCTAAGAAGAGTAATGAAAACGTTCTGAAAGAGACCTAAGCAAAAAGAGAGCTAATTTCCAATATTAGGAAAAAACGATCAGCATTTTTTGACCATGAAATGAGAACGGAACAGCTGGAATATATTGTAACAACTGGGAAAATTGAGGGACGAAGAGATAGAGGAAAGCGAAGAGAAAAAACTACCAGACAGCTTAAGAGAATGGCTTGGCATAAAGTAAACAACATAAATGATAACTAAGTGTCGAAATCGAAAGTTGTGGCGAGACATGATCACCTACACCTGCAGCCATAGTACTTGATGATGATGATGAGAACGTTCCAGCGGAGCATGGGGTTTACAAAAGATAAAAGTGAAGTGAAGGTTTCCTCCACGCCTTGCTAGGTGTATGGGGGATGCGATGTTAATGACTATATTTTTTCTATGACCATGGCATATTTTTTACAATGTGGTCGGTATCACGCCGGGCCGCCTGTATTTCCAAGACAAATCTCTGGTACCCATTTTTAGAGGCTGGATAAACCCCTGAGCCTTGTTGATCCACACACACAAAAATCTCCTCTTCTGGGATCGAACCCTGGCCATTCTGATCAAGAAGCATGCACTCAGCCAACGAGGCTACACAAGATAACCAATTAAATATTAGCAACTGAATTTATAACCATTCAACTTTGAACTTGTTTCTATTTTATTACTGTTTCGATTTATATATATATATATCCTACACACACACACATAAATATATATATAATATATATATATATATATATCATACACATATATATATATATTATATATATATATATATATATATATCCTACACACACACACACACATATATATATATCCTAAACACACATATATATATATATATCCTACACACATACATATATATATCCTACACACATACATATATATATAATGGTGACTCGTACTTTGGACATGATACGTTCCAAAAGACCGTTCAAACTCTGAACTATTCGAAGTCCTAATCACTTTTCCTCATAGAAATAATAGATAGTGAATTAATCCGCTCTCAGACCCTAATTAATACCCATCGCGATAAACTTAAAACACATAACTTAAGGTAAAAATATAATAGCATAATTAAATGCACTTAATATTGAAAATTAAAAAAAATATACGGAACACACATCTACTAAATAATGAATTGAAAACTGCATTCACTGTAACTTTGTGAGGACGGTGATGAGAAATTGGAGCGCCCGACAATTGAAATGAAAAAAAAAAAACCCAATCAAATGGAAAATTTACTTTGACTTTATTTCCTGGATAGGCAAGGGGGAAGGGAGTTGGGGGTAGTTGCTTTTAAAAATCGTTGCTTGCCTCAGGATGTGTCGATTCCTGAACACAGTAACTTATCCTTCCTACAATATTGGCGCCATAACATGTTGTTAGTTATAAATAATATAGGTGATCTGTCACAATTCCGGATTGCCCAGTTTCCAGTTATACGTAAAGAATGAAAGTCAAGGCCGTGTCAGTCCAACAAGTTAGTAAAGAAGCGTTTCGACTGAAGCAGATCTCTGGATGATATTTTTCATTATACATGTTCTCGCGCAGTTCGGGTTCTTACCATTGTTGAACTCTGGATAAAAGCTATCTCGAAATTACTTTCGAACTCCAAACCGTTATAAAGTTACGTAGGGTCGCTCAAAATACGAGGCTCCACTATCATTATCATCATCATCAAGTACCGGGCTTACTGGCGTAGGTGACCATGTCTCTCCACAACTTTCGATCTCGGCAGCTATTTATCATTTCTGTTGTTGACCTTCTGCCAAGCTATTCTTTTAAGCTGTCTGTTATTTTTTCTCTTTGCTTCCCTCTATCTATTCGTCTCTCAATTTTTCCAGTTGTTACAATATATTCCAGTTGTTCTCTTCTCATTATATGGCCAAAAATGATGATTGTTTCTTCCTAATATTGGAAATTAGCTCTCTTTTTGCTTTGACCTCTCTCAGAACATCTTCATTACTCTTCTTAGCTGTCCATGGTACTCTCAACATTCTTCTGTAAAACCACATTTCTACAGTCAAAAAGTAAAGTACCCCGTCACGCCAAGTGGCGTATAGGGAAATATGGTGTTAGTGACCCTATATTTTACAGATTTTCAGCACATGATTTTTGGGGTAATGTGGTCGGTATTACGCCCGTGCTGCTTTACTTTCCCAGAAAAAATCCGGTACCCATTTAAGGCTGGGTGAACCCGGAAGCCGTCGGTTGGATCGAACCCTACCCTTGTCCGTGGTAGTCCAGTTCACTAACCACTGAGCTATCGCGGCTCCACATTTCTACAGACTCCTGTGATTTTATTGTCTGTTGTCCTATTGTCCATGATTCGCATCCATATGTTAAGACTGGCTATACATAACATTTCAGAATTCTGGCTCGTTTATACTATGATCTAAAGGCTTAAACTACATTGTGTTTTCTGTTATTCCACAGAATATGAAAGAGTTGCCTCACATTGAAGAAGCATACTAGAACCTGCTGAACCGTGTGGAATTTCCCAACAGAAGTGATCAAACTGCAAACTTCCATATTTAACAGTGTGGGAATTCCCTGACAAGTGATTAAACTGCAAACTTTCATGTTTAACAGTGTGGAATTTTCCTGACAAAAATGGCTAACCTGCAAACTTCCATGTTTAACAGTGTGGGAATTCCCTGACAAAAGTGGTTAATCTATAAACTACCATGTTGAACAATGTGAGAATTCCCTGACAAAAGTGGTTAAACTGCGAGCTTCCCAGTCCAAGAGTAATGAATTTGAACAGGTTTTAGTCAATCCAGTAATAAATTTGTACCTGACATAAGGTATTTAACAAATCTTCCCACGGAAGAAGAGAATTACCACATAACATCAAAATTCATAGGCCTAGTATTCAGACAGATTCATTTCTTACTAGTACATCAATGTATAGGCCTAGTATTCAGACAGATTAATTCCTTACTAGTACATCAATTTATTTTATATAGCAGCATTTACGTGTAACCGTAGCAGCAAAAATAACTACAAAATGTAATAGTGATATTAATTTAATTATAAATATCAGTAGTGCTATTATATTCTTCCACATCTCAGACTATCTAAAAGGACAAAATGTGTACAAGACCACTGCACTGGGTGTG
The DNA here is from genome assembly GCA_032433765.1 of Megaustenia siamemsis. Taxonomy (NCBI): domain Eukaryota; kingdom Metazoa; phylum Mollusca; class Gastropoda; order Stylommatophora; family Ariophantidae; genus Megaustenia; species Megaustenia siamemsis. The sequence continues at coordinate 87,787,051 of JAVIAB010000124.1, read as the reverse complement.
CAGTAGTGTTTATTCATGAAAATATCAATAAACGTCTCAGCAGACCCAATAAATATGAGAAAATAGCAAAGATAAAGATTGTTTTTACTTTAATATATAAACGTTATTATTATCAATTGAAAGAATCAACAAAATTGAAAGGAGACTTTGTAAGTTCATCACTTTCATCAATTTGGTAAATTATTTAGTCGAAAGAAAAGCCTAAGGTCAACATGGATAATTTTAAGTTCTCATCATTACCTAGAAGAATTTCTTCCGCAAGAACTCGATCGCTAACTCGATCAGATGTGCGTACTTCCACGCGTGGAAAATCACCATCATCAATCCCGTCTTCCACATCAAAGTCTGACTCTAAATCATTAATGGCGTCCAATAAAAATACAGGACAGCTCAAATCAGATTTTCTGAAACATGTAGCAAGCGAATTGCCACCGTCACTAAAAATAACCGAGGCTAGCTCGAGGTTTTGATAACAAGTCTTCTTCCTGACGGTTTTTCTGATCGTCCAACTGCAAAGAAATCGTTACCATATAAGTTTAATGGAGAACCATTTCGTCCCAGATTTACAGAAAAAGTATTATCTGCAACAGTCAGAAGAAATCCAGAATGTAAATTTCCTGAAGAGGGAACAAACTGTAACAAGCAGCCAATGTCACAAACATCTAGAGATGTTATTCAACGACTTACCAACGGTGGAATTGCTAAAGTATCCTTAATAATAGCAGGCGACATTCTCTTGATAATACAGAATTTTCTTTTATATTTAAAGCCAATTGTGACAAAGCCGAACCAAAATCCATTCTTAAAAATGGCTCCATAACGAGACAAGGCATCGTAGTTGGCAGTGATATGCATCGTTGTTCTAAAATGGAAAAGCGTCCATTATCACCAATATCGAATTTGAATCCTTCTGATAACGAAAGTTCGACAAACATAGTTTCATCCATTAAAGATGACAATGAGATGCCCCCATTTACGGAATTCAAACCCGCTGTCAGTGACAAAGATATCCTCAGTAAGTGCCACTATCGTTTAGCAGGCGGACCTATGATGTCATGTGAAACAGGTACAAAGAAAGTGACGTTCAAAAATGAAGTAGCGTTCATCCAGGACTGGTGATATGGGAGAATTTGCATACATGCATATGCAATTACGTTTTGTTTTTAAAAAAAATAGTTTTCTTCGTTTGCTTATTAGTTGTATCATTGTCACTGTTTCTTGCTGTTTAGCATAGAACTTTTATCGAAACTCAAAATTGGGTTGCCAACGAAATCCACAAATGTGTTTCTCTGTGTGTGTATGTGTGTGTGTGGTTGTTTGTGTGTGTATGTGTGTTTGTGTTTGGTTGTTTGTGGTGTGTGTGTCTGTGTTTGGATGTTTGTGTGTGTATGTGTGTGCGTTTTGTTGCTTGTGTGTACACGTGTGTGTGTGTTTGGTTGTTTGTGTGTGTGTGTGTGTTTTGTTATTTGGTTGTATGTGTGTATTTTGTTATTTGTTTGTTTTGAGTGTGTATATGTGTGTGTTTTTGGTTGTATGAGTGTGTATGTGTGTGTTTGGTTGTTTGCGTGTTTGTGTGTGTGTGTTTGGTTGTTTGTGTGTGTGTTTGGTTGTTTGGTTGTTTGGTTGCTTGTGTGTGTGTCTGCCTTTGTGTTTGATTGTTTGTGTGTATATGTGTGGATGTTTGTGAGTGCATGTGTGTGTTTTGCTGTTTGTGTGTATGTGTGTGTGTTTGGTTGTTTGTGTGTTTGGTTGTTTGTGTGTGTGTTTGGCTGTTTGGGTGTGTTTGTAATTGTTGTTTGTGTGTGTGTGTGGTTGTTTTTGTGTATGTGTGTGTGCTTGGTTGTTCGTGTTTGTTTGGTTGTTTGTGTGTATATGTGTGTGTGTTTTGTTGTTTGGTTGTTTGTGTGTGTATGTGTGTGTGTGCGTTTGGTTGTTTGTGTTTGTATGTGTGTGGGTGAGAGAGAGAGAGAGAGAGAGAGAGAGAGAGAGAGAGAGAATGTATGTGTGCATGCGTGTCTTTCTATGTGGAACATTATGGAAAGTGTGGTGAATATGACGGCTATACAAAGAGATAAAAGAATGGAGTGCAAAGATAAGAACCGCTGGTCTTCACTTGTAAAGTGACGTATAATTTATTTGTTTTAAATTTATTTATAGAATAACACAAGAGAATATAGTATTTATTGAAAAAAACCCACGGAAAAGCCTTTTTTTGCAACAAGTCTTCATTAGTCTATCTATTGACCTTTCGAGCCGTAACCGGCCCATAGGGCGTAGACCAAGATACACCTTCTCCTATATGAATTTTGTGTCTAGCAGTTTTCTTTTAAAGATATTTTATCAAATCTCGCCATCTGTCTCTGTTCTGTGCAAGCAGTTCTATCTCATTGAGGGAGCCGATTCCTGCTGCTCTTGCCTCTCTCATCAATGTTCTTCTCAGTGTCTCCCTGGGTCTTCCTCTTTTTCTTTTACCTGTTGTTTCCCATATGAGGGCTTGCTTTGCTATTCGATTATTATCTCTTCTCATCACATGTCCAACGTATGACCATCGTCTTTTCTTTATTACTGAAGATATTAGTGGTTGATTGGCGATTTCTCTAATTTCCTCGTTTGTTTTGAATTCATTCCATTCTATACCAAGTATTTTCCTTAGACATTTATTTTCGAATGCGTTCAACTTTGTTTCTATATCTCTTGTTGTTTTCCAGCTTTCACACGCATACGTAAGGGTTGATAGTACATTTGATTTGAATAGCCTAAGTTTTGTGTTTGTGCTAATGAGTTTTGATTTCCACAACTTTTCAAGGCTTCTGAAAGACATTGCTGCTTTAGCCAGTCTGATTCTAATTTCTTTGCTCGTATCCCCTTCTCGATCAATGTGACTTCCAAGATAGATGAAGTGATCGATCTCTTCTACTGTTTGTTTTCCATGTATATTTTGTCACTTGTTGGAATTAAACTTTTCATGACTTTAGTCTTTTTCATGATTGACCTCAAGCCCAATTTTGCTGGCTATTGATGATAGTTCATTTGTGTTTTCCTGCATCGTTTTTATCTGATTGCTGATGAGAACTATGTCATCAGCAAAGTCCAGGTCCTCCAAATGGTCTCCTTGTATCCATTCGATGCCTTTATTACCAGTGCAGCATTTCTTCATTATGAAGTCCATAACAATTCCAAATAACAAGGCGATAAAATACATCCTTGTTTAACCCCAGTTTCTATTGGGAAACATTCGCTCAGTCCTTCCTCTGTTCGAACTGCACATGTGTAACCATCATACATGTCTTTGATAATATTTATGATTTTTGATGGTAAGCCATATTGCTTCAGAATTTTCCACAAAGAATCTCTATGAATACTATCAAATGCTTTTTTGAAGTCGATGAAGTTAAGTACAAAAGGTTTTTGCTTTTCAATGTGTTCCTCCAATATAAGTCGTAGAGTGAAAATGTGGTCAAGACAGCTTCTCCCTTTTCTAAACCCAGCCTGTTCTTCACGCATTACTGTATCTATTGAATCCTTTATTCTATTTAGGATGATTTTACAGAATAATTTTGAGGCAACTGACAAAAGTGTCACGCCTCTCCAATTGTTACAATCTCTAAGATTGCCCTTTTTTGGGATCTTAACAATGATTCCTTTTTTCCATTTATGAGGCGTCTTCTCTGTTTTCCAAATGATGTTGAACATTTTTTGGAGATGTATTAAATTATGGCTATCAATTGCCTTGAGGATCTCAGCTGTTAACTTATCCTCTCCAGCAGCCTTGTTATTGGTCATTAGCTTTAAGGTGGTTTCTATTTCACTCAAGGTGAAGTCATCTAAATTTACATCTAATTCTGCTGCTGGTGTTTCAGCTTCAAAATCTATTAAACTGTGAGGTAGTGGACGGTTAAGAATTTCTTTGAAGTGTTCCGCCCAACGGGCTTTTATGTCTGCGCTTGTTGTTAGCATTAATCCAGATTTGTCTAGAATTGGTGTTCCACTGGATGTATAGGTGTTTGTCAGCATCTTTTGTACAGTATAAAGAGTTCTGCTGTCTCCTGTAATTGCAGCTGTCTCTGCTTTCTCTGCCAAGTTGTCTATATAAGCTCTTGTATCTCTTCTTGCCGAACTTTTCACTTTGTTGTCTAATTCTTTGTATGTTGCTTTTGCCAGAACCTTTCCAAGATCTGTCTTTACATTAGTCATGGCTCTCTTCGCTTCTCTTCTTTCTTTGGTGTATTTCCATGTGGTGTCTGAGATCCAAGCTCGTTTTTCCATTTTCTTCAGTCCAGCACTTGCTTCTGCTGCTGTCATTAGTATTTTGCTCTGTGAGTCCCACATTTCATTGATATCTAAGTCTATTTCACCAAGTGCTGAATAACAATTACTTAGCTCTATGTTAAACTTTTCCTTTATTGCTTCATCTTTCAGTTTATGACTATCAATTTTATGTGTAATTGACCTCTTCTGTTGGTTTCTAAATTTTAATCTTATTTTCCCAATGCACAGGTTGTGGTCACTATTAACATCAGCACCTCTGTATGCTCTTACATCTATTAATGATGATCTGAATTGTTGTTTAATACATAGGTGGTCAATTTGATTTGATGTTCTATCATCAGGAGATATCCATGTTGTTTTGTGGATATTTTTATGTGGAAATAATGTCCCACCTATAACTAAATTTTCTATTAAACATAATTCTATTAATCTTTCTCCATTCTGACTTGTTGTATTACAGCCTTCTCTCCCCATCACATGTTCCACTCCTGCGTTATCTTGTCCTACTTTGGCGTTGAAGTCTCCCATTACAATTAAAAGATCGTGTTTTGGTATTTTGTTTATAAGTTGTTGCAGTTGGTTATAAAAATCATCCTTAACTTCATCATCAGCTTCGTTAGTAGGCGCATAACATTGAATAATTGAAAGTCTTCCATGTTTTGTTTTGTATCGTGTTCGTATCAGACGGCTATTTACCGGTTCCCATTCTAATAAACTTCTTGCAGCTTTGTCTGTCATCATTATGCCTACTCCTTCACGGTGTTTTCCATCTTCCCTTCCAGAAAAAACTACTATTTTATTATCAATAGATCTCCTACCTGTTCCAGGCCAGCGCATTTCGCTTAATCCTAAAATATCTAGATCGTATCTGTCCATCTCGCTCGCGACCTGTGCATGTTTCGTCGGAGCGGCCATTGTTCGCACATTCCAGAATCCTATTTTTGTTGTTGTTTTAGGGCCGAAAAAACTATCACTACTATCTACTGCTAATTTACACATTCTGTATCAGGTCTACGTTTCATTAACAACATCGTTTTTACGATAGCGGCTTGTTAAACCTCTGATCAACGGTTCTATACCAAGCCGGAGAAAAAATAATTCCTCCATTTTGGAAACAACCGGAAACCCTTCATCAGTGGAAGACAGAAAAAGCATTCTTCAGTGTTACAATGCTTTACAGTAGAGACCAATTTTACAATGCTTTACAGTGGAGACCAATGTTACAATGCTTTACAGTAGAGACCAATGTTACAATGCTTTACAGTAGAGACCACTGTTACAATGCTTTACAGTAGAAACCACTGTTACAATACTTTACAGTAGAGACCAATGTTACAATGCTTTACAGAGGAGACCAATGTTACAATGCTTTACAGTAGAGACTAATGTAACAATGCTTTACAGTAGAGACCAATGTTACAATGCTTTACAGTAGAGATCAATGCTACAATGCTTTATAGTAGAGATCAATGCTACAATGCTTTACAGTAGAGATCAGTGTTACAATGCTTTACAGTAGAGACCAATGCTACAATGCTTTACAGTAGAGATCAATGTTACAATGCTTTACAGTAGAAACCACTGTTACAATGCTTTACAGTAGAGACCAATGTTACAATGCTTTACAGTAGAGACCAATGTTACAATGCTTTACAGTAGAGACGAATGTTACAATGCTTTACAGTAGAGACCAATGTTACAATGCTTTACAGTAGAGACCACTGTTACAATGCTTTACAGTAGAGACCAATGTTACAATGCTTTACAGTAGAGACCAATGTTACAATGCTTTACAGTAGAGACCACTGTTACAATGCTTTACAGTAGAGACCAATGTTACAATGCTTTATAGTAGAGACCAATGTTACAATGCTTTACAGTAGAGACCAATGTTACAATGCTTTACAGTAGAGACCACTGTTACGATACTTTACAGTAGAGACCAATGTTACAATGCTTTACAGTAGAGACCAATGTTACAATGCTTTACAGTAAAGATCTGAGTGAAACAAGTTGTGTCATGTAACAAGAATAACAATCCATGTTGTCATTCCGAAATGTAAAGGTAAAGTACGAGACTTCAATCAGCGTCTTTGCAAGCGAGTTTTCATCTATATGTGTTCGGCCGCCTATCCAGAAGTGTTCGGAGATTTCTGGATAGTGTCGCTTCAAGCATCGAAACTCACGATGCGAGGCGACATTCCTCCCCTTCCCAGAGTAAAGGTAAAGTACGAGACTTGAACCGGCGTCTTAGCACGCGAGTTTTCACTTATATGTGCTCGGCCGCCTATCCAGAAGTGTTCGGAGATTTCTGGATAGTGTCGCTTCAAGCATCGAAACTCACGATGCGAGGCGACATTCCTCCCCTTCCCAGAGTAAAGGTAAAGTACGAGACTTGAACCGGCGTCTTAGCACGCGAGTTTTCACTTATATGTGCTCGGCCGCCTATCCAGAAATGTTCGGAAATTTCTAGATAGTGTAGCTTCAAGCATCGAAACTCACGATGCGAGGCGACATTCCTCACCTTCCCAGAGTACTACCCTGGTACCCATCTCTGCCAGCGGCTGGGTCGAAGGTGGGAGCATTTTTTTTTCCAACCACGAGCACAATTCACACTGCTCCCAACGGGAATCGAACACGGGTTGTCCGAACGTTGGTAGTCCAGTCGGGTGGTTTTCCCAACTAGGCTACCGAGGCTCCCGAGGTCCGAAATGTACACGTGACAAGCAATTGAATATCCAATCTACAAATACAGAAAATTTCGATTTTGCAAATGATCTGACCCTCTTGAGCAAAACACACTCAGACGCACAAGATAAAAAAAAATAGATTGGCTCCATCACTTCGCTAGCCGCGATAGCTCAGTGGTTAGTGAACTGGACTACAAAAGACAAGGGGTAGGGTTCAATCCCAACCGACGACTTCCGGGTTCACCCAGCCTTAAATGGATACCGGATATTTTACTGGGAAAGTAAATCAGCACGGGCGTAATACCGACCACATTACCCCAAAAATCATGTGCTGAAGGTCTGTAAAATATAGGATCACTAACACCATATTTCCCTATACGCCACTTGGCGTGACGGGGGCACTTTACTTTTTTACCATCACCTCGCAGGACAAATTGGCTTCGAGATCAACACGGTAAAGAAACTCATATATTTTACTGTTACAGTGACTTTAAACTCAATAGGCCCTAAACAATTCCTACATAAAGGAGCGTATTTACTTTATTATTTAGGAGACAAATAATAATACATTAATATTATTATAGAGGGCAAGGCGCAGTGCCATGGAGTACGGGTTCGATCCTGCTTCGGACCATATATTGTTTTTTTTTTCTGTTGTTGTTTATTTGTCATTTTTTTCTGAGTGTTGTATTAAATACCTCTTCCTCCTATGATTCCCTACCTTATTATTTACTTACATGACGAGCATTACGTTGCGACAACACAACTGAAATGGGACTTCCGGTCACTATGGCGGTTATGCGACATGAACCGTTGAGGCACTGTCTGAAAAGTGTTCCTTGTCGCAGTTTCCTCGTATACCAAGTCCGGCTTTGTTGTCGGAGCTACTGAGTTTAGTGATGTGTACACACCTTGAACTGTGCTTTTCATCCGGATGGTGTTTCTATATTCAGATTGCTTACGATGAAGGATGATATTGTATGGCGAAGGACAGTTCAGCTGTGTGCACTTTAGGAGCCGCTTGGCCGTACATCTTTTGGTGTATGCTGTAGCGGAAGTACGTTGGTCATATGCTCAGAATTAACGAAAGAAGACTCCGTTTCAATACCTCTACGTTGACACCTGGTGGCAAAAGAAAATAAGAAAGACAACAAAAACTCTAAGAAGAACAATTAATAGAAAGAACACAACTGTGATTTAATAACAAACCAAGACCTTGCAGAGAATCGTCAGATAAGGAGAGTTACGGTGTATGACGTCACTTCCACCCGATGCTAACTAACCAACGTTACATTATTATCTTGTTTCACTAAGCTGAGTCATAGACAACAGAACCATTAGAAAGAACACGAATGGGGTTCTAGGGAAGAGTGTTTGGAATACCATCCAGATAAAAGAGGGAGCAGACGCAGCTCAGTTGTTAGTGAACTTAACCACGAAGGACAAGAGATCGGGTTAGACTCCGATCGACAACGCACAGATTCACCCCGCTTTAAATGAGCAGTATGTTTTTATGGGGATAATACAGCGGCCTGGAGGTAGCCGCGATAGCTCAGTGGTTAGTGAACTGGACTACAAATGACTAGATGTCGGGTTCGATCCCAATTGACGGCTTTCGGGTTCAACCAGCCTTAAATAGGTACCGGTTTTTTTTTTGGAAAAGTAAAGCGGCACGGGCGTAATACCGACCACATTACCCCAAAAATCATGTGCCGAAGGTATGTAAAAATTATGGTCACTAACACTATATTCCCTGTACGCCACTTGGCGTTACGGAGCTCTTTACTTTACTTACTGCGGCCTGGAGTAATGCCGACCACAACATCCACATATATCGTGGGCAGTAACCCCATATTTCTTATCAGCCTTACGGTGTGGAAGGAACACAAATTATCCACAGGTACATGAGGACGTCTTCAAATTAAAGTAAATCCAGAAATAAATTTGGAAGCGCATGGGAAAAAAAAGTTGACTACCCTCTTCTGTCATGATGTGAGCAGAGGCAATATTGTAATCACTGGCAAGACAATGGGAAAGAGAAACAGAGAAAGATAGCGTCAGAAAATGCAAACAGGTCAGCGGTCTGGCTTAGAATTAAATAACAGAATAGCTAAATATGTGGGGATGGGGGGGGGGTGGAATATGGATAGGAACACAGACAATGACATAATCGATAACGCTTTTGGTATGGGAATTAATGAGGATAAATTTTTTTGTCAAAATAATAATAATTAGAACTTAACTCATTAATTGAATTGTGACACTCCCTTTTTTCTATTGAACTATATTTTTTTTTAATTGCAGAGTTAATCTTGAAAACAGTCAGTTTTAGTCTACTTACCAACTGTGCTTTTAGTTTATCACAAACACCAGTGGCAATATCAATTTACTGACATGTGACAAAAATTTACGCAGAAAATTGATTGATTTAATGCAATGTCCCGTAGGTAGGTATGTGGTAGTTTACTTTCACATGGCTATTGGTTACGCTTGATAGATTTTCCTTCGAATTTGTTGCTTTGGTGTTCAACATTTTGTCTAAAAGTGTAAGGGATTCCAGACAAGCTTTTCAGCGGGTAGAGAATATAGTTTCATATATGTCCGTAACTTCTCCGCGACCATGAGAACACTTATGGGTAAAGTGGTAAGACCATTATGTTTTTCAAATAAAAATCTGTGGTACCAATTTTCCAAAGATTGGATATATCACCGAGGCAGGAAAAAAGTGTCCCTTGTGCTGGTGACTGAACCCAGATTATATTTAAAGCAGACATGTGGACTTCGTTTAAATAAAAATGTTCTTATTTGAATACAAACCAGGACTGTGTGTCTAGAGGTAAGACGCCAGACTCTTGGCAAGAAGGACTTGGGTTCTAATCTCACCACAGGTTGTGAGAACTTGTCACTATGAATTCCTGATTTCTTTTTGGCTTTAACTTCGCCTCGTCTCTAAATAGTGAGACCCAAAGTCTAGCCCTCTCTGAGTAGTGAGATCCAAAGTCTAGTCTCTCTGAGTAGTGAGATCCAAAGTCTAGTCTCTCTGAGTAGTGAGATCCAAAGTCTAGCCCTCTCTAGGTAGTGAGACCCAATGTCTAGACCTCTCTGAGTAGTGAGATCCAAAGTCTAGTCTCTCTGAGTAGTGAGATCCAAAGTCTAGCCCTCTCTGAGTAGTGAGATCCAAAGTCTAGCCCTCTCTGTATAGTGAGATCCAAAGTCTAGTCTCTCTGAGTAGTGAGATCCAATGTCTAGACCTCTCTAAGTAGTGAGATCCAAAGTCTAGCCCTCTCTGAGTAGTGAGATCCAAAGTCTAGCCCTCTCTGAGTAGTGAGATCCAAAGTCTAGTCTCTCTGAGTTGTGAGACACAATGTCTAGACCTCTCTAAGTAGTGAGATCCAAAGTTTAGCCCTCTCTGAGTAGTGAGATCCAAAGTCTAGCCCTCTCTGAGTAGTGAGATCCAAAGTCTAGTCTCTCTGAGTAGTGAGATCCAAAGTCTAGCCCTCTCTGAGTAGTGAGATCCAAAGTCTAGCCCTCTCTAAGTAGTGAGATCCAAAGTCTAGCCCTCTCTTAGTAGTGAGATCCAAAGTCTAGCCCTCTCTAAGTAGTGAGATCCAAAGTCTAGCCCTCTCCGAGTAGTGAGATCCAAAGTCTAGTCTCTCTGAGTAGTGAGACCCAAAGTCTAGTCTCTCTGAGTAGTGAGATCCAAAGTCTAGCCCTCTCTAAGTAGTGAGATCCAAAGTCTAGCCTCTCCGAGTAGTGAGATCCAAAGTCTAGTCTCTCTGAGTAGTGAGATCCAAAGTCTAGCCCTCTCTAAGTAGTGAGATCCAAAGTCTAGCCCTCTCTGAGTAGTGAGATCCAAAGTCTAGCACTCTCTGAGTAGTGAGATCCAAAGTCTAGTCTCTCTGAGTAGTGAGATCCAAAGTATAGTCACTCTGAGTAGTGAGATCCAAAGTATAGTCTCTCTGAGTAGTGAAATCCAAAGTCTAGCCCTCTCTGAGTAGTGAGATCCAAAGTCTAGCCTTCTCTGAGTAGTGAGATCCAAAGTCTACCCTCTCTGAGTAGTGAGATCCAAAGTCTAGCCCTCTTTGAGCAGTGAGGTCCAAAGTCTAGCCCTCTCTGAGTAGTGAGTTTCAAAGTATAGTCTCTCTGAGTAGTGAGATCCAAAGTCTAGTCTTTCTGAGTAGTGAGATCCAAAGTCTAGCCCTCTCTGAGTAGTGAGATCCAAAGTCTAGCCCTCTCTGAGTAGTGATATCCAAAGTTTAGCCCTCTCTGAGTAGTGAGATAAAAAAAGTCTAGTCTCTCTGAGTAGTGAGATCCAAAGTCTAGCCCTCTCTGAGTAGTGAGATCCAAAGTCTAGCCCTCTCTGAGTAGCGAGATCCAAAGTCTAGCCCTCTCTGAGTAGTGAGATCCAAAGTCTAGCCCTCTCTGAGTAGTGAGATCCAAAGTCTAGCCCTCTCTGAGTAGTGAGATCCAAAGTCTAGCCCTCTCTGAGTAGCAAGATCCAAAGTCTAGCCCTCTCTGAGTAGTGAGATCCAAAGTTTAGCCCTCTCTGAGTAGCGAGATCCAAAGTCTAGTCCTCTCTGAGTAGCGAGATCCAAAGTCTAGCCCTCTCTGAGTAGTGAGATCCAAAGTCTAGCCCTCTCTGAGTAGTGAGATCCAAAGTCTAGCCCTCTCTGAGTAGCGAGATCCAAAGTCTAGCCCTCTCTGAGTAGTGAGATCCAAAGTCTATCCCTCTCTGAGTAGCGAGATCCAAAGTCTAGTCCTCTCTGAGTAGCGAGATCCAAAGTCTAGTCCTCTCTATACAAACTGTCATTTGCCTTGAGCCAACTCTTGCATTAGTGTCTGCATTATGCTCAAGCAGGCTACTTTTTCAATGATCTCTGGGGAAGTGGGCAAAAATTAGGCCACCTACAATTATCATCACAGGACAAGAGACTCAAACTGTTAAGACATCACTTCCCCTCTAAGAATGGCAATCGAGATTAGAAGTTCTAGTACAATAGGACACGCTAAAATTTCTCAATCAGAAATCAGAAAATCAAGAACGATATTACAGTCTGACCGTCACATCATCATCCTTGATCCAAAGTCTAGTCTCTCTGAGTATTGCGATCCAAAGTCTAGCCCTCTCTGAGTAGTGAAAGTGAAATCGGAGGAGCATCAATGGCTTCTAACTACAGATAAAATGAGATCGAGTGTCCAGTCCTATTTGGGAATTGACCAATACAATGCGGTTTCAATGTTTACTTGAAAAAGAAAGAAAACATTTACATTTGAAATTTAACAATTTGAACGCTTAATTAAAATACAAATTAGGATAATATAATATATATATATATATATATATATATATATATATATATACAGTAAAGTCTCGATTATGCGGTACTCAATAATCCGGAATTCTCAATTTAACGGACTTTTTTTTTTTTTTAATTATTATAGGGAGAAAGCTTGAATCATGTTTTGTTCAGTTAAATTAAATGCCTTTATCCGGAAATCGAAAACGCTACAACACGGTTTGTGCGCTGCGCTTACTTCTACAGGCTCTATCATTACACAATATTGCGTTTACAATAGTGTATTTACAGTAATATACTTCAAATAGGAGCGAACATATTTTATTCAATCCAGACATTGTGTCTCCAAATATTCCAAGTAAAAGCGACAGACAGTCTATATCTTCACTTTTTCCCCCGACTAAATGTTTTTGTCGGGAAATCTTAGTCGTGCCAAAAACACTTATCTACATGATTTTACAAATTTGCTTAATTTTCTCATAGCCTGCTTTAGATCTAAAGTTGGTCATGAATTTGTCAAAAATATGGCGTTTGACAGTCTGACCGAACATTAGAAGCAGACGTATTGTTTGTGAAAATTGAAGAGCCCATAACTTTGATGATTATAAATCAAAGGTTGAGCAGCCGGCGTGCAGTGACATAGAGATGGTGAGAAGAAAGGGGGAGGGGTTAAAAAATTACCGACTGGAAATTCAAAAAGAGTAAGATACAGAGTTTGACGTTAGTTTGTCTCAGACATTTGTGCAAGCTGAAATTCGTTCCATCAGTATAAATTATACATGATATGCTATAAACTCATGTGTGCATACTTTTTAACGGAATACATTTTTGTGTTAAATAATGGCCTCTGCGAGTGCAAACCACACCTCAATTTCCCGCAAAGGTAAACGCAAGCGAACTGTATTGACACTGAACCAGAAGATTGAAATCGCTAGTAGACTTGAAAAAGGCGTTAATCGCAACGTTTTGATGACTGAATTTGGCATAGCCTCTTCAACATTATATGACATACGAAATCAAAAAGATGAGTTGTTTAAGTTTGCGTCGGAGTCTGAAAGCAGCAACAATATACACCAGAGACGATGTATGAAACGGCCAAAATTTGAAAAACTCGACGACGTCCTTTATGTGTGGTTTTTAGAAAGAAGAAGAAAATGAATGCCAATATCAGGACCCATGTTGATAGAGAAAGCTAGTGAATGTCACACGAATTTAAATATTTCTGAGCATTGCAATTTTTCAATCATGTTTTTTCATAAATTTTGAGTTTGGTTTTCTTACACTCGATTATCCAGAAAAATTCAATTATCCAGAATGGGTTCTTCCCCGAGCATTCCGGATAATCGAGACTTTACTGTATATATATATATATATATATATATATATATATATATATATATATATATATATATATATATAATTAAATACAATTAAATACAATTAAGACAAGACAAATGAAATTGTTTGGGCATGTTAAAAGACACAACAGCCTACTAAAATTATATTGGAAGGGAAAATACAAGGTAAAAGAGGCAGAGGCAGACCAAGACTAACATGGACGAGTAACATCAAAAGATGGACAAGTCAATCCATGACAGCCTGCACTATCAAAGCAAGAAACAGAGTAGAATGGCGATCCATGGTAGCCAACCTTCGTTGCGGAGAAGACACTCGATGATGATGATGATGATGATGAATGCTTAATTCACCCGTGGTCAACTTTGAAAGAGGAAAAACGTAAAATTTGCATGCATTCTTCTTCTTCTTTTGCTTTCCTTCCTCATTTGCCTTTCAGCGTCGAGTGGAGATATAATTTTCGGTCTTTTTCTTTTCTGTTCGCCTCTGTTGCTGTTGTTTCCTAATGCTTCTAATATTCCGCCAATGCATTTTTTTTCGTGGTCGGCCCTTGGGTCTTGTGTTCTCGAAACAGTTATTGAAGGCTCGTTGTGTTGTGTTTTGATCCTTTTGCCTTGTCACGTGGCCAAACCATTTTATCTATTGTTTCTTTATATATTCTATGGGGGAAAAAAGTGGGAGGGGAGGGGACTATTCCTAGCATTTTTTGTCAGTTCTTCATTTCTGATCTTATCTCTCAGGCTGTTTCCTGTCATTCGTCTAACACATTTCATCTCTGTAGAGGTTATTTTTCTTATTGTTCTTGCATCCAGGGTCCTGGACTAGCATTGGTAGCACAACGT
>JAVIAB010000124.1:87657597-87767597 GCA_032433765.1 Megaustenia siamemsis | reverse complement strand
ACTTATAAATTCTAAGTTAGTGCTGAGATCGAGACTAGTTGAACGCCAAATGTTTATAAGTTTATTTAATGCCTATTTTATAAGAGATCTCTCACTACACACCTCTAAAATATTACTAACAGATATCTCACTACACACCTCTAAAATATTACTAACAGATCTCTCACTACACACCTCTAAAATATTACTAACAGATCTCTCACTACACACCTCTAAAATATTACTAACAGATATCTCACTACGCACCTCTAAAATATTACTAACAGATATCTCACTACACGCCTCTAAAATATTACTAACAGATATCTCACTACACACCTCTAAAATATTACTAACAGATATCTCACTACACACCTCTAAAATATTACTAACAGATATCTCACTACACACCTCTAAAATATTACTAACAGATATCTCACTACACACCTCTAAAATATTACTAACAGATATCTCACTACACACCTCTAAAATATTACTAACAGATCTCTCACTACACACCTCTAAAATATTACTAACAGATATCTCACTACACACCTCTAAAATATTACTAACAGATATCTCACTACACACCTCTAAAATATTACTAACAGATATCTCACTACACACCTCTAAAAATATTGTATATAATAAAAATATATAAAAATGGATGTGTTCACTTTCTGTGCAGTTTCGCCTTATGTCTTTTGGCGTGTGCTGAGACTGTTATTACGGGGACTACAGCTACCTTTCTTTGTCTGGGAGATGGGATATTAATTCGGATGATTCCACTGCCACGGGCGGTTGAGCAATTATGGATTTTATTCGTTTGCAGTGATACCGGGGCCGTCCATAACCATAAGGCGCCTGTGATGAACGTGGCTGTGGCACAAGCAAGATGACTGTTGAACATCTGCTACAATCATGTCCAACATGTGATGCAAGGATCAGGTTCTTGTGACCATCACCGGTACCAGGAGAAGCTGTACGGTGACTTTACCAACCTTGAGCTAACAAATACTTTCTTCGAATAATAATAATAATAATAAAATAATCTAATAATGATAACATCGGAGAAGTACGGACGTGAACAGTAGTGTACCCAGAAGAAGTAGGTTACGCGTTCACATTCGTACACAAGTCAGTTTCTATTATCAATTTTGCCATTAGAAAATATTGACCAATGACAATTTACAAAGTTGAGTACCCTGCTTGTTGGTTCGGAATAATCAAACCCAACCTCTTTTCTTTATTAGAACGGTGCATTTCTACTACGGCTTCTCGCTGAAATTATTTCCAGCTTCAAAGGTTTCATTCTTATTCTACAACATAAACCAACCAGGAATGTCTTTATTTATAATTAAATCCAAAGGACAATATTTGAGCTTTCTTTTTGAGAAGGTTCAACAAGAAAAAGGACAAGCAAAATCTCTATTCCAACATCCCTAAATATAACCCACTTCAAATAACAGAACTGGATTTGCCATTGAATGGACTGTTTAGTATTGATTTTTTTAATAGTTTGTTTTCGTTAACGTGTCAGATCAATGTAAACTAGCTTTTTGTATATTCGCAAAAAGAAGATTAAACTGCCCACTTCACATAAAATGATAAATAAAATTCTATTCTTCTCTTTTAATTGCTATACTTGCAATGTATTAAACGTATAGTTGATAACATAATATAGCTGGTTTCAACAGTTCGTTGCTGTAACTGGGGATAGCTGTAGCGTTACGGAATGTTGTAGAATTGAAAAGATGTTTTTTCTTCTTTCCTTGGCCGTTGATCCACAAATTAGTCAAGGGTTTAGAATCCCTCGCAACAACAGCAGTAGAGCAACAACAACTTCTTTCACTTAGTGGTTTTGTTCTGCTCATAATTTCAATTTCACAGCAGTCAGGAAATCCCCATATCCGCTCCACTATATGTCAAAGTTCTCCTCAAAGCTCGTTGGTAAATTTTGTTGACAATGTCGACTACCATAAAGCCATACTCGGCGGTATAGTCCACGCATCCAAACGTATTCCATCGAAAAGAGTGCACACAGTCACTTCCTCACTCCAGTTTCCTCGAAAACACACACTTAAAACAAACAAAACAAACAAAAACGGTTTACGCGACTACGTTACTCTGTGCAAAAACACTTTGTGGAATCCATGGAAAGCTGTCAGCGAATTAAAGATACTGGCTTGCGCCGGGATCGGTGAACCAGAATTATCCAGACTCTATTCCGCCTCTTCGCGGTGCCACTAACTGGCTTGCGCCGGGATCGGTGAACCAGAATTATCCAGACTCTATTCCGCCTCTTCGCGGTGCCACTAACTGGCTTGTGCCAGGATCGGTGAACCAGAATTATCCAGACTCTATTCCGCCTCTTCGCGGTGCCACTAACTGGCTTGTGCCAGGATCGGTGAACCAGAATTATCCAGACTCTATTCCGCCTCTTCGCGGTGCCACTAACTGGCTTGTGCCAGGATCGGTGAACCAGAATTATCCAGACTCTATTCCGCCTCTTCGCGGTGCCACTAACAGGCTTGCGCCGGGATCGGTGAACCAGAATTATCCAGACTCTATTCCGCCTCTTCGCGGTGCCACTAACTGGCTTGTGCCAGGATCGGTGAACCAGACTTATCCAGACTCTATTCCGCCTCTTCGCGGTGCCACTAACTGGCTTGCGACGGGATCGGTGAACCAGAATTATCCAGACTCTATTCCACCTCTTCGCGGTGCCACTAACTGGCTTGTGCCAGGATCGGTGAACCAGAATTATCCAGACTCTATTCCACCTCTTCGCGGTGCCACTAACTGGCTTGTGCCAGGATCGGTGAACCAGAATTATCCAGACTCTATTCCACCTCTTCGCGGTGCCACTAACTGGCTTGTGCCAGGATCGGTGAACCAGAATTATCCAGACTCTATTCCACCTCTTCGCGGTGCCACTAACTGGCTTGTGCCAGGATCGGTGAACCAGAATTATCCAGACTCTATTCCGCCTCTTCGCGGTGCCACTAACTGGCTTGTGCCAGGATCGGTGAACCAGAATTATCCAGACTCTATTCCGCCTCTTCGCGGTGCCACTAACTGGCTTGCGACGGGATCGGTGAACCAGAATTATCCAGACTCTATTCCGCCTCTTCGCGGTGCCACTAACAGGCTTGTGCCAGGATCGGTGAACCAGAATTATCCAGACTCTATTCCGCCTCTTCGCGGTGCCTCTAGAAAAAAACAGACTAGCCAGTCTATTCTGGCTAATTGAGTAGTGAGCGAGAAGGAAGGCAAACCTGTACTCACGAAACGCCGTGCTGAAGCTGATGTGTTGGGCCGAAAAGCGCAATTATTACATTTCTACTGCAAACTACAACACAAGGTATCCACTTCCACTTAAACGCCATTGTAAGGACAGTTGACGAAGAGGTTCTTTAGTTATGGAAGATCGCAATCAAGCAACTATAAAGTAGGTTTTGTTGAGGGAATGACTTATTGTCATAGATTGAACAACTCGCCCAGATCAGGGTCGAGCCACAAAACGGGTCATGTGCAAGGTGTGATGCTAAAAAAACAGATCGTCGGACACAAAGAGTAGAAAGTCTGCTCTATGTATCGCCTTCGGCTCGAATAATCATCATCATCGAGTGCCATTTCCGCAACGAAGGTTGGCTACCATGCAACGCCATTCTACTCTATCTCTTGTTTTGATGGTGCAGATTGTCATAGGCTGACTTGTCCATCTTTTGATGT
The DNA here is from genome assembly GCA_032433765.1 of Megaustenia siamemsis. NCBI lineage: Eukaryota > Metazoa > Mollusca > Gastropoda > Stylommatophora > Ariophantidae > Megaustenia > Megaustenia siamemsis. The sequence continues at coordinate 87,763,883 of JAVIAB010000124.1, read as the reverse complement.
TACTCGTCCATGTTAGTCTTGGTCTGGCTCTGCCTCCTTTACCTTGTATTTTCCACTCCAAGTTTAGTTTTAGTAGGCTGTTGTGTCTTTTAAAATGGCCCAAAAATCGTATTTGTCTTGTATGAATTATGTTTATTACTTCTCTTGTCATTTTTAGTTGTTTTAAGACATCATCAATTGTTTTATTTTCTTTCTACCCAAATCTTCCTATTCTTCTATATATCCACATTTCAAAGCCTTCCATTCTCTGTTCTGTTTTCTTGTCTAATGTCCATGTTTCTGCACCATATGGAATGATGAGAAGATATAACATTTTGCTATTCTTAGTTTTAGCCCTGATGTTATTTGTTTTGATGTTAGTATATTTTTCATGACATTAAAATTATTTTTTGCCATTCCTATTCTTTTGTTTATTTCAGTTTTACATTTTCCATCACTGGTTATATATAGTAAGGCCAAGGTAGTTGTAGTTCTGAACTGTCTCTAGATATATTCCATCAATTTTGATATGCATGTCCTTTGAAATGTGGATTTATAGAAGTTAAGGAAGAATTGAATGGAAAGAAAATGAAACAAATTATGAAACAAATGATATCTATTTTGATATCCACTTTCGGCTCGAAAGGACACTAAATAGATGACGTATTCTTCTGTAAAATATGTTTGTTAAAAACTAACGGAAAACAACATCCAGTAATTGGAAATTTGTATTAATATTTTAGAGAAATTAATACTTTTTTTTATGTATGTGTTACATTTGTACACAACGTAACTAAGGAGAATTCTCCGAATATTCTGGTAAAAGAAAATAAATAGCCAAGAGCTGCCTAAGCTGTTATATAGTAAAGAAGGTATGCACACAATAGGTATAGGCGGACACTGAAGCTGGGTAGGTCGTGCGTTCAGTAGTGCTATACATTCGACTCCGGTGAGGTGGTAAAAATACAATTTCGCGAAGGAGAACGGGAACAGTGCAGCAGACTGGGAGGTCCACATGAGAGAAAACTTACCAAGGAAGAGAGTGTATTTTTGTGTTCACACGAAGACTACACCACCTAATTCATCATCTGTGAGTGTCGTCTCTGCATCGGTTGGCTACCATGGATCGCCATTCCACTCTGTCTCTTGCTTTGATGGTGCAGATTGTCATCGGTTGACTTGTCCATCTTTTGATGTTATTCGTCCATGTTAGTCTTAGTCTGCCTCTGTCTTTTTTACCTTGTATTTTCCCTTCCAATATTACTTTTATTAGGCTGTTGTGTCTTTTAACATGCCCCACAAATTTCATTTGTCTTGTTCTAAGTATATTTAGTAGTTCTCTTTTCATTTTTAGTATTTTAAAACTTCATCGTTTGTTTTATTTTCCTTTCATTCGATTCTACCTATTCTTCTATAAATACACATTTCAAAGGCTTCAATTTTTCAATTACACAAAGGCAAAATTACACCACGTAATTGTCATCCTTTAAAGAGACGTTAAATGGTCGAACATGCATTATATTCTAGTTACCAGCAAAGCTATGATTTTTTGCTCCTGGCATCCGACTCCAGTTCGTCATTTTAAGCACCGAGTTGCCTCCCCATTTCTGTCGCTATTGACAAGAGTTGTTAGTCCAAAGGTACCACGTGGAGGTAAAGTCAGATCTTGATTACGTGTTGTTGCCGTTGCTCAGCTATGAGTCGCAGAATACATATTCAGCTCTGGTGCTGTAGCTGTGGTCCTTGTCTTTGCATTTGATTCAGGACCATGATCATTCGACTCGAACAGCGTCCATTAACGTTCCGTTCTCTTTCGTTATAACAAGGAGATCTCAGTGCACTGCGCGGGCATTGGCGAGGGCTCTCATGATAAGTTCATAAAGTGAGTTAATTATTGTACAAAAACTATAGCCTTTCTCTTCTAAATTATTGGCCCCGACAGTGACATGCAGCCTATTTCTTCGATTTTCAGCAGCAATTTATTCTTTGATATACTCAGGCTGAACACGAAATCTACGTGTTATCGTTCGTCTTCGGCAGGAATAAGTTATCAAATTAATCTACTTAGAGATCACGTAAAACTGAAAAAAATATTTTAAAATCGCTGGTTCTGAGTGGAGATACTTCTTCTCCAATTTATCCACGTCTAGTTCTAAACTGGGTAACCACTGGTTATGAGTGGAGACACTTCTCCTCCAATTTATCCACGTCTAGTTCTAAACTGGGTAACCACTGGTTATGAGTGGAGACACTTCTCCTCCAATTTATCCACGTCTAGTTCTAAACTGGGTAACCACTGGTTATGAGTGGAGACACTTCTCCTCCAATTTATCCACGTCTAGTTCTAAACTGGGTAACCACTGGTTATGAGTGGAGACACTTCTCCTCCAATTTATCCACGTCTAGTTCTAAACTGGGTAACCACTGGTTATGAGTGGAGACACTTCTCCTCCAATTTATCCACGTCTAGTTCTAAACTGGGTAACCACTGGTTATGAATGGAGACACTTCTCCTCCAATTTATCCACGTCTAGTTCTAAACTGGGTAACCACTGGTTATGAGTGGAGACACTTCTCCTCCAATTTATCCACGTCTAGTTCTAAACTGGGTAACCACTGGTTATGAGTGGAGACACTTCTCCTCCAATTTATCCACGTCTAGTTCTAAACTGGGTAACCACTGGTTATGAGTGGAGACACTTCTCCTCCAATTTATCCACGTCTAGTTCTAAACTGGGTAACCACTGGTTATGAGTGGAGACACTTCTCCTCCAATTTATCCACGTCTAGTTCTAAACTGGGTAACCACTGGTTATGAATGGAGACACTTCTCCTCCAATTTATCCACGTCTAGTTCTAAACTGGGTAACCACTGGTTATGAGTGGAGACACTTCTCCTCCAATTTATCCACGTCTAGTTCTAAACTGGGTAACCACTGGTTATGAGTGGAGACACTTCTGCTCCAATTTATCCACGTCTAGTTCTAAACTGGGTAACCACTGGTTATCAGGCATGCACCTTATTTCAAAACTGCACTGGACAATTGACAAACTCTTATTTCTCTAGAAGACGTCGCTGATCATTGGTTGCTCTGCCATTCTGTAGACCCGTGGTTTCCAAACGTTTGATACACGCGGCTTCTTTTCTGCGTTGATCATAACTCAGCGGCGTTCTCAATGCGGTTGTATCGTGCAAGTCGGGTAAACACAGATTCCCTGACAGGGTGTACCAGATAGTAAATGACGGCAGAATGAAGGCTGTCATAACGAAACTAGTTTACGTACTAAACAATATAAAACTTATTTGAATGTTGTTTTTTGATGATTTCTCACCACCGAGTAGGCACACAACAATATCCTCGTCGCAGAGTATCATCAAGATTAATAGAGATAAGACCAACATTATGAGAATTAATACAGTTGGCAATAACCAAATAAAACTAGAAGAAATACCTCTACTAGACGTACAATCTTAATATATCTGGGCAGTAATATAGATACAGGGGGAGGAACAGAAAATGATACCAAAATAGGATATCAAAAGCAAGAGGAGCTTTCATTGTACTGGGAAACATATGGAAATCCAACGAAATTAGGTTAAATACTAAAATAAAAATTTTCAACTCAAATGTTAAGGCGGTCCTATTTATTATATGGCTGTGAAACATGGAGAACAACAAAATTGACAATCACGAAGATACAGACTTTCATTAATGGATGCTTACGCAGGATAAAAGGATGGAAATGGCAGGACAAAATCACTAACATAGAATTATGGAAATGTACCAGTCAAACACCAGTGGATAAAGAGATACAGCGAAGACGATGGTGCTGGATAGGACACACACTACGGAAGCTAACTGAGAGTATTACACAACAGGCCCTTTTTTGGAATCCCCAGGGGAAAAGACAAAGAGGAAGACCAAGGAATTCTTCGCAGAGATGAAGATGATGGGGAAGACATGGAATGATCTTAAAAAAATGGCAAAAAAAACAGAACGAATTGGAAAGTGTTTGTTGAAGACATATGCTCCACTGGAGCTATCTATCTATCTATCGTTCGCCTGAAGTATTGTCTATATCTGCAATGTCGTTTCCTGTATAAATTTTACTGTCTTTTGTAATTTTTGCAGTGGCCCATATAGTTTAGCACTGGGAGCTAAAAGGTAGAAGAAGAGGAGGAAGAGAGTATCATCATCATCATTGAGTGCCAAATCAGAATCGAAGGTTGGCTACCATAGAGCGTCATTCCGCTCTGTCTCTTGTTTTGATAGTGCAGATTGTTAAATGCTGACGTGTCCATCTTTTGATCTTACTCGTCCATGTTAGTCTTGGTCTGTCTCTTCCTCTTTTGCGCTGTATTTTCCCTTCGAAGATTAATTTTAATAAGCTTTTTTTTAATTACTTTTTTAATAGGCTGTGTTTTTTAAAATGCCTTAAAAATATAATTTGTCTTGCTTGAATTGTCTTTAAAAGTTTTTTTTTTTCATTTTTATCATTTCATCATTTGCTTTCTTTTCATCCCATTCAATTCTTCCTTAACGTCTATAAATCCAAATTTCAAAGGCTTCAATAGTCTGTTCTGTTTTCTTGTCTAATGTCCATGTTTCTGCATCACACATGAATGTGGAGAATATATCATATTAATATAACATATAAAGTCCCGACTCAGTTACATAATTTTGACGAAGCCTTTGATACACTTTGGGATCCATTGCTGTAGATAAAGGAACCAGGAAGAGAAAACGATGTAAAAACATTCAAGCATATAAAAAGTAAAAAAGTAAAGAACCCCCATCACGCCAAGTGGCGTATAAAAAATATGGTGTTAGTGACCATAAATTTTACAGACCTTCGGCACATGATTTTTTGGGTAATGTGGTCGGTATTACGCCGGTGCCGCCTTACTTTCCCAGAAAAAAAAATCCGGTACCCAGTAATGGCTGGGTGAACCCGGAAGCCGTCGGTTGGTATCGAACCCTACCTCTTGTCTTTTGTGGTCTAGTTCACTAACCACTGAGCTATCGCGGCTCCCTTTCAAGCATATAAACTTGTTAAAACTCTAAGAAACAAACAATAAATGTGAGAATATGTAAGATTATAGTTATATCAATATTTTGGACTCATTAAGAGGCACTATATTGTAATAGAACACCATTGTTTTTTTTTTAATTAATTTTTTTATATTTTTTTTATTTTATTTTTATTTTTATTTTTATTATTATTTTTATTTTTTTATTTTTTTTTATTTTTATTATTCTTTTTATTTTTATTATTATTATTATTTTTTATTTTTATTTTTATTTTTTGTGTGCGTTCGCCAGCTTTCAACACTGGCGAGGTTCCGTCAGACTAAGACCTGAATTTTGAGTGTTAGTTCGTTCTTTCCCGGTAGCCCTGTGCACAGGGGTCCCTTGCTGCACAGGCAGATAACTACGACTTCAGAGATACTCATATTTTTTTTCGTCGATGAGTAAATGACGTTTCAAGCCGGGCCTTGCTGCTGAGACCAGGGGTGGTTGCCACAGAGAGAAATCATAAATAAAAATTCCAACAGCTTCAGCCTGTAATTGAACTTCCAACCTCTCTGTCTCGATTTCGGTTCTTGCTTCGAGACCAACCAGTCACCCGAACACCATTTAAAGCAAATTGGTATGTGAAAGTCTATACAATAAATGAGAGTGTATACATTTGCCTTTGGTTCTTTGGTTATGGAAGGCCCGGTATCACTGCAAACGAATTACAATCCATAATTGCTCAACCGCCCGTGCCAGTGGAATCATCCGAATTACTAACTCATCTCTCAAACAAAGAAAGGTAGCTGTAGTCTCTATCATAGACATAAGGCGAAACAGCACAGAAAGTGAACACAGCCAACTGTTCCCTGTCATACGATATCATCATTCATCGTAAACAATTGGAATATCGAAACTTGATCAAAACGGATGAGACACACAGCTCACGGTGTGCACAGAGCATCTAATTCAGTAGTTCCTGCAACAAGCCGGACTTGAAATATGAGGAAACTGCAACAAGGAATACTGTCATACATAGCCTTCAATGGTTCCTGCCGCCTATCCACCATATTGACCAGAAGTTCACGTCTCCTGAAAATGATGATCGTCATATTTGTAAAATGTATAGCGCTTGATGATGTTAAGACATCGTTGTTGATTCCAAATCCGAACATATAAAACACATATCGGAACAAATAAATGCCTATAGACAAGTGTGTGGATTTGACATGTGGATTTGACATGTGGATTTGACATGTGGATTTGACATGTGGATTTGACATGTGAATTGACATGTGGATTTGACATGTGGATTTGACATGTGGATTTGACATGTGGATTTGACATGTGAATTTGACATGTGGATTTGACATGTGGATTTGACATGTGAATTTGACATGTGGATTTGACATGTGGATTTGACATGTGGATTTGACATGTGGATTTGACATGTGGATTTGACATGTGGATTTGAATCATGAACAATAGGAAAACAAACAACAAAATCACTGGAGGCTGCAGAAATATGGTTTTACAGACGAATGTCGAAGATACCAAGGGCAACTAAAAAGAGTAATTAAAATGTTCTGAAAGAGACTAAAGCAAAAAGAGAGCAAATTTCCAATGTACTAGGAAGAAACAATCATAATTTTTTGGTCATGTAATGAGAAGGAACAGCTGGAATATATTGTAACAACTATGAAAATTGAGGGACGAAGAGATAGAGGGATGCAAAGAGAAAAGATACCAGACAGCTTAAGAGAATGGCTTGGCAGAAGGTCAACAATAGAAATGATAAATAACTGTCGAGATTGAAAGTTGTGGAGTGACGTGATCACCTACGCCGGCAGGCACACTTCTTGATGATGATGATAGGCAAGAAATGTACAATGAACCAGCTGAGAGCAATTTGTTTTTCTCCTTTAATGTCACACCGATAGCCGGAAATTGATTTATGAGCATGATTATTCTTTATTATTGGACATATCTTTCCTAAAGTTATCGTTATGTATACGATACGCTTGTTGAATAGCCGGTCTGTAGTGTTATCAACATCGGATGATAAATTAAAGTTAATATATTCCGATCAGGCAGGACAGCTTTTGAGAACTCTCCAAACATTCAAACAATTTACATGCTCAGACATGACAGGGTTGTAAAGATTGCGTGCAGCATAAAACTAGAACTTATATGTAAATACGAAATATGAAAAGGGTAAAGGCATATGGAGTCTTTCTAGCCTGCAATGTTACGAATAACTTAACGGTAGTGTAAGCAGACTTTTAGTATGCAAAGACTCCACGTGCTGCAATGCCTTCATTGTTCCGCACTCTATGTTTGCTTTTTAAGACAATCAATTAGATTGCGTATTTTCTTATTTGTTTTCCTTCTCCAATTTAGAGAATTAAAGATTGTGTCTACCAACAGCTGTTATTAATTCGTTCCTACTTAACTGAAAAGGAAAAGGTAAGATAAAAGTTGTATTATCTTTACATTAAAAACGTTATGACGTTTCAAACTTGTTAGATACAAATTATACCTTTAGTAAAAGTCAAGATTACCCTCATACCTTGCTAGGCGTATGGGTAATATGGAGTATTGTGGATCATATATTTACATGACCAACGATACTTTTCTTAATTATGTGGTCGGTGTCGCGCCAAGTCTTCATTACTTCCCAGAAAAACCTATGGTACCAATTTTTAGATGCTGGGTGAACCTTGAAGCCATGTCAGTTTGAAAAAAAAACCCGCCACTTCTAGTAACTGATTGCACCTTTTATAACACAATTCTTGCTTCCTTGCGTTCGCTCCAGGAGTACACCTCTTTCGACATCAGCCCTTTAAAGGACGTTAAGTGGACGTGTCTGCGTTTGTTGTGGTTTGCAGTATAACTGTGATATTTGCGCCTTTCGACCCAACACATCCGACTTCAACACGATAACATACTCAATCTAGATGTCCGAATAAGTCTATCGTGTAATTAAATTAATTATTTTTATTTCGGCTCCTTAAAATGTTAGATTAGGGGTTACCTCAACGCCTTACGACTCATAGGAAGCGTGGTGCTCATGAGCAAAATTGTTTTTCAACAACCACCAGAACATTCTATGGATGATGTGGTTATTACAACGCCAGGCCGCCATTCTTTCCCGAGAAAATCTTTGGCACTCGCTTTCAGAGATTGTGTGAACGTTAGTCGCGTTGGAAGCTCAGTTGAGACCATTATGGTAAGGAAAGATAATTTTTAAAATGTATTGCTATTATTAATATCAATTTTATATTATTAATATTAATAACAATAATAACTGTAATTATTGGTAGTGATATTTTATCATTATTATTATTCACATAATAATATAACACAATAAAATACAGAATAGAAAAATGAATAATTCGTGATTTTTGCCGGCTATGTAGTTGTAGTTGTAGTTGTGGTGTAGCCCCGGTATCCCTGCAAATGAATTAAAACCCATAACTGCTCAACTGCCCATGCCAGTGGAATCATCCGAATTAAAACTCATCTCACTCTTCTTCCTCTTTCCTTCCTCATTTGCCTATCAGCGTCGATTTGAGATATAATTTGTGGTATTCTTTTGACATCTGCTACTGTTATGTTTCCTAGTGCTTCTAATATTCCGTCAATCCATTTTCGTGGTCGGCCATTGGGTCTGGTTTTCTGCCAACGTTTATTGAAGGCTCGTTGTGCTGTGTTTTGTTCTTTCTGCCTTGTCACGTGGCCAAACCATTTTATCTGTTGTTTCCTTATATATTCTATGGCGGGGCTATTCCTAGCTTTTTTCTCAGTTCTTCATTTCTGATCTTATCTCTCAGACTGTTTCCTGTCATTCGTCTGACACATTTAATCTCAGTAGAGATTATTTTCCTTATTGTTCTTGCATCTAGGGTCCAGGTCTGGCATTGGTAGCACAACGTTGGGATGAAGATTGTGTTGTAGACTGCTCGTTTTGCCTCTAGAGTTGCTTCCTTGTTGGACAATAGTGGTGATAACTGTCCAATGATTTGACAAGCTTTGTTGCATCTTGATTCTATCTCTGCTGTTTGAGAATTATCGTTTGTCATTAGACTTCCTAGGTATTTGAAATCCTCTACTTGTTTTAGTTGTCTGCCTTCTATAGTTATGTTGATGTTCTGTTGATTTTTGGCGACATTCATGACTTATGTTTTGTTAATGTTGATTTTCATGTTGTATTTTGTGCCTGAGATGTTGAATTTGTTTAAGTGTTCTTGTAAATCTTCTATTGTTTCATGTATTAGTCCCTGGTCGTCTGCAAATAAGAGCTCATTGATCTCCTCTGTCTCTGATGGGTTGGCTAAATTGCATATATAGTCCATGTATGTAATAAACAATAGGAGGATAGTACGCACCCCTGTCTTACACCTGATCTAACTTCGAAGTGGTCTGTGTAGCCTGCTGCTGTTCTGACTGTGCAGCTGTTGTTGATGTAGAGACTTTTAATTAGGTTGGTTTGATGTTGGCTTACTCCGTATGTTGTTAGTATCTCCCACAGTTGTTCTCTGTTTACTCTGTCAAATGCTTTTTCCTGGACAATGAAAGCTATGTATACATTGTGATTGTGTTCTGTAGTTTTTTTTTTGCAAGCTGTTTTAATGTGAATAGAGCGTCAGAACATCTGTTTTTTTAGGAACCCCATTTGAGAATCGCTTAACTGTAGTTCTATTATTGGTCTCAGCCTTTTTTCCACGATTTTGGCGTATAGCTTTCCTAAATGGCTGAGAAGAGAATATATATTTATTGCAGCCCTCTGTATGGATTGCAATATCTTTTGCTACCTTTCTTTTTCTATATTGGTACGATGTTGCCTGTTGCCAGTCTTCTGGGGCTTTTTGTTTGTGCCATGCTGCATTAAATATTCAGTGCAGCCGTGTCGCTCCTGTTTCTCCTGCTGCTGCTATTATTTCTATTGTATGTTATCTATCCCTGGTGCTTTATTTCTTGGTGCATATTTGATTACTTCTTCGATTTTCTCTTTCATGATGTTGGGTTCCGTATTTGTGCTTTCTAGTGTGGTTTTTGTTGTGTTATTGTTGCGATTTGATTAATCTCAACAATAAGACCACATTAAGATCAAAGATAAAGAACACTAAGATCAAAGATAAAAACATTAAGATCAAAGATAAAGAAATAAAACAAGTAGAGGAATTTAAGTATTTGGGCACAATGTTCACTGAAGATGGAAAACTAGACAGAAAAATTGACATGAGAATAAATAAAAAAATGATGTCACATACCAGCTTTCACCATTGCTAAGACATCCAAACATTTCTATGCCATCTAAATAACAAATGATAAATAGCATTTTCATACCAACATTGTGCTATGAAAGTCAAACATTGACCCTTTCTAAATCCCATTTAAGAAAGATCAATAAATGTGAGATGCGATGCTTGAGAAAAGTAACAAACAACACAAGAAGAGATAGAATACCAAATGAAACCATAAGAAAAATGGTAGGAACAAAACCCTGCCAAGAATATATAGAACAACAACTTAAATGGTTTGGCCACCTGGTCAGAATGAATCCTTACCAATCACTATCAAGGACGTTCTTCTCAAGAATGCATGTGAAAAGACCCAGAGGAAGACCCAGAAGAAGATGGATAGATGCAGTGATAGAGACATGTAACAACAAAGGAAAATCACTAATTCAGACAGTTCGAACAGCTCAAGAACGACAAATGATATAACCACGACACCTTTTCGGTACCAGTGAGAAAGAGAAAAGAAAGAAAGAGGAAGAAGACAACAAAAACCACGCTAGAGACAACAAAATCAATCTCAATTGAGATTGATTTTGTTGTCTCATCTCATTAAAGGATCCAAACAATGAAAGGCAGCTGCAGTCCCATAATAACAGCTACAGCACACTCCAAGAGACATAAGCCATAGTGACATCGAAAGTGAACGCAGCTGAACTGTCCATCGTCATTGCGATATCATCATTAATCGTTAGCAATCTGAATATAGGAACACGATCCGGAAGAAAAACACAGCTCACGTTGTGCGCATTGCCGGCTTTGATGTCTGGTAATGTTGAATCGCTAATGAATAAAAAGAAGACTTTGTATTGCACTTTCCTACAGTTCTCTTTATTCAGTTATATCATCCACTATCATCTGCTATATTTTGTAATTAATTTCTACAGATAAATGCCACGAAAATCTCTACTCCAGATCATTATGCCTTCCGATGGAAACTCAGTAGCGAAAGAGGGATTCTTGCATCTTCAAGGAATTAGCTCCAAAGGAACATCTAACAAGTCCAGCAGCGCTAAATTATTTCGAAACACGTTCCCAGAAGCAAATAAAAGCAACAAAGTGCAGAGAAACAATCGAATAACTACACAAATGTATTCCCGCATCAAAAATCAACGTCACTTTAGCCAAGCAACAGACTTAGAGTTGATCAGAGCAGAAAATGAACAAGTCAGAATGTTCAAACAAAATCTGTGGACCTCCTCGTCGGTTCGTTTTTTTAAATCAAAATTAGATGTTGATGGAATTATGTCCAAAATTCAAGATTTATATGAGAAAAGAAAACAACTAGACGTTATGCAACCTTCACTGAATGCAAGACAGAAATTGGTTCCGTATTTAACATTAAAACACAGAAAATACCCAAACAGTATTCAAGTGAACTCATCGAAAGTCACAAAGAAACAGGCCACCACTAAAACACAGATTAACCAAGTCAAAAAAGATCAGAACAAATTCCAGGAAACCTCAAGCCAGTTCCTGAACAAAAACTGGAATAAAATATTTCCAGTATTACCAACAATCAAGAACAAATCTGCGATCAAATTCAGCGCTGACTCCTGGTTTGAATGGAATAGCTTACCGACAGTTCATCTAACGCCAAGCGGACAACTTCAAGGATCAACTCTCAAGATACTGCAAAGAAATGTTTAATGTGTTAGATGTTTATATGTTATATTTTTGCTGTTTTTATATTGTTCATATTTAATATAATTATGTATGTATGTATGTATATGTATAATTCGTTGTTGTAAACCAAACATATGAACTCACAAATACACTCTTATTGTAAAAGAATTTTAAAATTAAATTATAGAGAAATATGTGATGGGAGTCATGTGATGGGAGTCATGTGTATCTTCAATAGAAAGTTTCGGAAAGTTTACGCCCTCGCGAACTCCACCTAGAGTTGAGGAAACCTACACCCCTATTATATGTCTCCTAGTGTTAAGGAAAATTACACCCTATTATATTTCTCCTAGTGTTAAGGAAAATTACACCATTATTATATGTCTCCTAGTGTTAAGGAAAATTACACCATTATTATATTTCTCCTAGTGTTAAGGAAAATTACACCCCTATTATATTTCTCCTAGTTTTAAGGAAAATTACACCCCTATTATATTTCTCCTATTGTTAAGGAAAATTACACCCCTATTATATTTCTCCTAGTGTTAAGGAAAATTACACCCCTATTATATTTCTCCTAGAGTTAAGGAAAATTACACCCCTATTATATTTCTCCTAGAGTTGAGGAAACCTACACCCCTATTATATTTCTCCTAGAGTCGAGGAAACCTACACCCCTATTATATTTCTCCTAGTGTTAAGGAAAATTACACCCCTATTATATTTCTCCTAGTGTGAGGAAACCTACACCCCTATTATATTTCTCCTAGAGTTGAGGAAACCTACACCCCTATTATATTTCTCCTAGTGTTAAGGAAAATTACACCCCTATTATATTTCTCCTAGTGTTGAGGAAACCTACACCCCTATTATATTTCTCCTAGTGTTGAGGAAACCTACACCCCTATTATATTTCTCCTAGTGTTGAGGAAACCTTCACCCCTATTATATTTCTCCTAGTGTTAAGGAAAATTACACCCCTATTATATTTCTCCTAGTGTTGAGGAAACCTACACCTCTATTATATTTCTCCTAGAGTTGAGGAAACCTTCACCCCTATTATATTTCTCCTAGTGTTAAGGAAAATTACACCCCTATTATATTTCTCCTAGAGTTGAGGAAACCTACACCCCTATTATATTTCTCCTAGAGTTGAGGAAACCTACACCCCTATTATATTTCTCCTAGTGTTAAGGAAAATTACACCCCTATTATATTTCTCCTAGTGTTAAGGAAATTACACCCTATTACATTTCTCTTAGTGTTAAGGAAAATTACACCCCTATTATATTTCTCCTAGTGTTAAGGAAAATTACACCCCTATTATATTTCTCCTAGTATTAAGCAAAATTACACCCCTATAGTATTTCTCCAAGTGTTCAGCAAATTACACCCATATAGTATTTCTCCAAGTGTTAAGGAAAAATACACCCTGTAGTATTCTCCAAGTGTTAAGGAAAATTACACCCTATATTATTTCTCCAAGTGTTAAGGAAAATTACACCCCTATATTATTTCTCCAAGTGTTAAGGAAATTATACCCCTATATTATTTCTCCAAGTGTTAACGAAAATTATACCCCTATATTATTTCTCCAAGTGTTAAGGAAAATTATACCCTATATTATTTCTCCAAGTGTTAAGGAAAATTACACCCTTATTGTATTTCTCCGAGAGTTGAGTAAAAAAAAACACCCCTATTGCATTTCTTCAAGTGTTGAGGAAAATTACACTCCTTTTGTATTTCTCCTAGTGTTAAGGGTGATACACCCTCACCAACACAGTTCCTGGTTTTGATGAAGATTACACATTCTTACATTACATTCCTCCCTGGTGTTGAGGAGGAAATTATACACCTTCTAGTGTTCCTTCTAGTGTTGAAGAAGAGTGCACAACCTCTAATATACCTTCTAGTGTTGAAGGAGAGTGCACAACCTCTAATATACCTTCTAGTGTTGAAGAAGAGTGCACAACCTCTAATATACCTTCTAGTGTTGAAGAAGAGTGCACAACCTCTAATATACCTTCTAGTGTTGAAGAAGAGTGCACAACCTCTAATATACCTTCTAGTGTTGAAGGAGAGTGCATAACCTCTAATATACCTTCTAGTGTTGAAGAAGAGTGCACACCTCTAATATACCTTCTAGTGTTGAAGAAGAGTGCACAACCTCTAATATACCTTCTAGTGTTGAAGAAGAGTGCACAACCTCTAATATACCTGCTAGTGTTGAAGAAGAGTGCATAACCTCTAATATACCTTCTAGTGTTGAAGGAGAGTGCACAACCTCTAATATACCTCAAGTGTTGAAGGAGAGTGCGCAACCTCTAATATACCTTCTAGTGTTGAAGAAGAGTGCATAACCTCTAATATACCTTCTAGTGTTGAAGGAGAGTGCACAACCTCTAATATACCTTCTAGTGTTGAAGGAGAGTGCACAACCTCTAATATACCTTCTAGTGTTGAAGAAGAGTGCACAACCTCTAATATACCTTCTAGTGTTGAAGAAGAGTGCACAACCTCTAATATACCTTCTAGTGTTGAAGGAGAGTGCACAACCTCTAATATATCTTCTAGTGTTGAAGAAGAGTGCACAACCTCTAATATACCTTCGAGTGAAGTGGGAGATCGCACAATTTCTAGAATAACTTTTAGTTTTCGAGGAAATAACACAGCCTCTAGTATACCTCCAAATGTTCTGGGAAATAAGACAACCTCTAGTATAACACACCTAATGTTCTTGGAAATAACACACCCTCTAGTATACAACCTAATGTTCTGGGAAATAACACACCCTCTAGTATACAACCTAATGTTCTGGGAAATAACACACCCTCTAGTATACAACCTAATGTTTTGGGAAATAACACACCCTCTAGTATACCTCCTAACGTTCTGGGAAATAACACACACTCTAGTATACCTCCTAACGTTCTGGGAAATAACACACCTCTAGTATACCTCCCAATGTTCTGGGAAATAACACACCCTCTAGTATACCTCCTAATGTTCTGGGAAATAACACACCCTCTAGTATACCTCCTAACGTTCTGGGAAATAACACACCTTCTAGTATACCTCCTAAAGTTCTGGGAAATAACACACCCTCTAGTATACAACCTAATGTTCTGGGAAGTAACACACCCTCTGTTATACCTCCTAATGTTCCAGGAAATAACACACCCTCTAGTATACCACCTAATGTTCCAGGAAATAACACACCCTCTAGTATACAACCTAATGTTCTGGGAAATAACACACCCTCTAGTATACCTCCTAATGTTCTCGGAAATAACACACCCTCTAGTATACCTCCTAATGTTCTGGGAAATAACACACCTTCTAGTATACCTCCTAACGTTCTGGGAAATAACACACCTTCTAGTATACCTCCTAACGTTCTGGGAAATAACACACCCTCTAGTATACAACCTAATGTTCTGGGAAATAACACACCCTCTAGTATACCTCCTAATGTTCCAGGAAATAACACACCCTCTAGTATACAATCTACTGTTGTGAAAAATAAAACATCATCAAGTACTATACCTGCTGGCTTGGGTATTTATGTCTATCCACAACTTCGATCTCGACAGTAATTTATCATTATTGTTGTTGACCTTTTGCCAAGGCATTCTCTTAAACTGTCTGGTATCATTTCTTTTTCCTTCCTCCTATCTCTTTGTCCCTCTATTTTTCCCAGTTGTTATAATATATACCAGCTGTTCCCTTCTCATTACATGGCCAAAAAAATTATGATTGTTTCTTCCTAATATTGGAAATTAGTATTCTTCTGTAAAATCATATTTCTACAGACTCCAGTGATTTTCTTGTCTTTTGTCCTATTGTCTATGATTCACATCCATATTGTAAGACTGGCTCAACATTACATTTAAGAACTCTTTTTCTTGTTTCTATTGTCAAAAAGGATTGCACAGTATATTCCTCATTTTTTTGGAAAGCTACTTTTGCCTGAGCCATTCTTCATCTCACCTATTGTTGTACATCTACTTTCTCACCTCTATTGTACATCTACCATCTCACCTCTGTTGTATATCAGCATTCTCACCTTTCTTGTAAATCTACTATCTCACCTCTGTTGTACAACTACTATCTCACCTCTGTTGTACATCTCCTAACTCACCTCTGTTGTACATCTATCATCTCATCTTTGTTTTACAACTATCTCACCTCTGTTGTACATCTACCATCTCACCTCTGTAGTACATCTACCATCTCACCTCTGTTGTACCTCTACCATCTCACCTCTGTTGTACATGTACCATCTCACCTCTGTAGAGTGAGAGGGGTAGAGAGAGGGAGAGAGAGAGTGAAAAGGAGGGAGGGAGAGTAAGGGATACAGAGGGAGGGAGAGGAAAGGAGGGAATGAGAAGGAAGGAATGAGAAGGAAAGAGGGAAAGAGAGCGGGAAAAGAAAGTGAGGCAGGAAACGAGACGAGAGAATAAAAAAGAAAGAAGGAAGGAAGGAAGGAAGGAAGAAAGGAAGGAAGGAAGGAAGGAAGGAAGGAAGGAAGGAAGGAAGGAAGGAAGGAAGGAAGGAAGGAAGGAAGGGGAAAAGGGAAAGAAAGGAGGAGGAGGAGTGAAGTAGGGAATGAAGGGACGGAGGTAGGAAGGAAGGAAGGAAGGAAGGAAGGAAGGGAGGGAGGGAGGGAGCAAGGAAGGAAGGAAGGAAGGAAGGAAGGAAGGAAGGAAGGAAGGAAGGAAGGAAGGAAGGAAGGAAGGAAGGAAGGAAGGAAGGAAGGAAGGAAGGAAGGAAGGAAGGAAGGAAGGAAGAAGGAAGGAAGGAAGGAATTTGAAATACGAAAGTAATAAACAGTCAGACTGGTGTTCACAATTACAAAGTGCAAACATTGTTTGTACAAAGAAAATGAAACAGCCTTTGACAAAGTTCAAATCAATAATAAACAACTACCTCTTGTGGTTAAAACTAAAGCACAAAAATAGAAAAAACTTATTGATGTCTATTTGTAGCGTTCTTCTATGTTTATTTGACAGCCGATAATACTATCTTCACTGCATGAAATTAAGGCATGGAACAATGAACGATAATCATGAACATCATGTGCCATAACGGTTGGCGCAGGCGATCATGCCCTCCCACAATCTTCTATCTACAGTGCATCGTAACAGTTCTATTGTTGACTCTTTTTTACATGCCATGACACCAAGATATCCAGTATTTTCTCTATCTGTCTCTCGATCTCTCTTTTCATTTATTTTGCCAATTGTAACCAAGTATTTCAAGTTACCTCTTCTCATGATGTGCCCGAAAAATGTTGATTGTTTCTTTCTGACGTTTTTTAGGAGCTCCCTTTTGCGTTGGCCTCTTTGAGAATTTTCTCATTGGTCTTTATAGCTGTTCTTCTGAGAAATCCCATCTCTGTGGCCTCTAATTGTCTGAGCGATAATTTTTTTTTTTTTAAAAGACACATTTGTTTGTTTACATCTTAAAGTGACATTTCAGTTCTAGCCTTGTAAGTCTTGCCGCGTTCATGAATGAAGATGTGCTGAACGTTATCTATTTCCCTCATTCTTAGATTGCACATTTTATTTTCTTAAAAAGTGGATTTAGTTTGTGATGTCACACACATGCAATGAAATATCCAGCTCGAGTTAATATTTATGTCTGAATAACATGTTAGTTGTCAATACGAATTTGAAGATAAATATGTAAGGAAAATACTTGGTTTAGCGTAGAACTAATTCAAAACAAATGAGGAAATTTGAGATATCGTCAATTAACAACTATATAATCAATAATCAAGAAAAGACGAATGACATGTGATGAGAAGAAATAACAACTGAATAGCAAAGTGGGAAACAACAGGTAGGAAGAAAAAAGGTCGACCCAGATAAACACAGAACATTGATCAGAGAGGCAAAAGCAGCATAAATAAAAAGCAACCCTCAATGTGATCGAGATGCTTGCACAGAATAGAGACAGATGGCGAGATTTAATAAAAGATCTTTACAAGGATTGAGACTGCTTGAAAGAAAATTTATAAAAGAGAAAGTGTACCTGTGTCTATGTCCTATTGGACGGCCACGACTCGAAAGTTCAATAAATAGACAGACAGACAATAGATAGACAGACAGAGACAGACAGACAGACAGAGACAGACATGCAGCAGGCAGGTAGACAGACAGATTAGATAGATAGATAGATAGATAGATAGATAGATAGATAGATAGATAGATAGATAGATAGATAGATAGATAGATAGATAGATAGATAGATAGATAGATAGATAGATAGATAGATAGATAGATAGATAGATAGATAGATAGATAGATAGATAGATAGATAGATATACAAACAGACAGACAGACAGACAGACAGACAGACAGCAGGCAGGCAGGCAGGCAGGCAGGCAGGCAGGCAGGCAGACAGACAGACAGACAGACAGACAGACAGACAGACAGACAGATAGACAGATAGATAGATAGATAGATAGATAGATAGATAGATAGATAGATAGATAGATAGATAGATAGATAGATAGATAGATAGATAGATAGATAGATAGATAGATAGATAGATAGATAGATAGATAGATAGATAGATAGATAGATAGATAGATAGATAGATAGATAGATAGATAGATAGATAGATAGATAGATAGATAGGTAGATAGTCAACACTCGTAATGAGACAATAGGCCTACTCGTAATGAAAAGATCAAAAGACTGGCAAATCTGATAGTTTCGATAGGCACAATATTCAATTTTTAACATTAAAAGATATCTAATTTTAAGACAGTTTCTTGTAATCACTCTGAATGTATAATACCAAAAGCATGCGATTTTATCTTCTTGGGAAAAAACAAACAAATGAGCAAATTAAATAAGTATT
Organism: Megaustenia siamemsis; assembly: GCA_032433765.1. Classification (NCBI taxonomy): domain Eukaryota; kingdom Metazoa; phylum Mollusca; class Gastropoda; order Stylommatophora; family Ariophantidae; genus Megaustenia; species Megaustenia siamemsis. The sequence continues at coordinate 87,745,093 of JAVIAB010000124.1, read as the reverse complement.
TGTACGTAAAGACAAACAACTGTGGAAGAAAACACAAAGTAAAGCAAAAAAATATAATTTATGTCTGCATAACATTAACAAGAGCACATGATCATAATTATAGAGATGAAATGAAATCAGACACAGTATCTTGTTTAATAAGGCTGCTAAATGACAACAGTGATCATGATTGAGTTATTGAATTATTTGCGGGTCATCACCATTGCACTCCGAACATGTCCATAGTATACGTAAAGTATAGTGATCATGATGTGTCTAACAAATGTCCATTGTTTTTTTCTGATGATTTTGATATCAATCTTTTTTGTGTTGGCCTCTGAGAATTTTCTCGTTGTTCTTTTTAGCTGTATAGAGGATCTGACAAGATTCTTCTATAAAATCCCACATCTGTGGCCTCTAGTCGTGTTTTTAATTTGTTTGTCTACTATCCATGATTTGCAGCCATAGATCAAAATTGGCTATATATAGCACTAACAAGCTTTCTTTCTTACCTCTATTTACAAAGACATGTTGCACAAGATGTTTTTTTTTATTTTCTGAAATGCTACAATTTATTTCTGTAGTGCCTCTTCCGTCATCATTATCACCATCATCATCATCATCATGTGCCATACCTGTTGGCGTAGAAGATCATGTCCTTTCACAATCTTCTATCTACAGTGCATCGTATCAGTTCTGTTGTTGACTGTTTTCCATGCCATGGCACCAAACTATCCAGTATTTTCTCTCTTTGTTGTCCGCGATTTCTCTTTCCTTTTGTTTTGCCAGGCCTCTTCCGTCAGAAGTTATTATTGCGCCTAGATATTTGGGGCTCTGCACATGTTTCTGATCTCTTCCGCTAATTTTTATGTTACATTATTGTGATGGTGACTTTAATTTTATGTTACATTATTGTGATGGTGACTTTAATTTTTATGTTACATTATTGTGATGGTGACTTTAATTTTTATGTTACATTATTGTGATGGTGACTTTAATTAGGAAAATGGTTTGATGTTAACAGCGTTCGATAGTAGTTGTAGTAGCGAAGTTGTTGTGTTACATTTTTTCTTGAAATTGCAAGTTTAAAATAAATATCGACACTAAACCTTATTTCGCATACTCCTTGAGTTGTTGAGTGAATCATTTACACTTTAAAGTCATTTAAGGTAAAAGAGTTAATTTTCTGAATTATTTGTTACAACTTCCTTCCACTGGAATTGATAATCCAGTTACATTTTATTGAAATTAAAATGGAAAATGATCTATCTGAACGCTTTAGATAATTATTATAAAATATGTTGAATTTTTACGAAATGAACAATGAGTAATCATTATCATTTACTCTTAAATGTTAGAAAATGAGCATTCATTATCATTGACTTTTAAATGTTAGATAATGAGCAATCATTATCATTGACTCTTAAACGTAAGACAATGAGCATTCATTATCGTTGACTTTTAAATGTTAGACAATGGGTACTCATTAACATTAACTTTTAAATGTTGGACATGGGCACTCATTAACATTGAGTTTGAAATGTTGGACAATGGGCACTCATTAACATTGAGTTTTACATGTTGGACAATGAGTAATCATTATCATTGACTTTTAAATGTTGGACAATGAGCACTCATTAACATTGAGTTTTAAATGTTGGGCAATGAGTACTCATTAACATTGACTTTCAACTGTTGGACAATGGGCACTCACTAACATTGACTTTTAAATGTTAGACAATGAGCACTCATTAACATTAACTTTTAAATGTTGGACAATGAGCACTCATTATCATTGACTTTTAAATGTTGGACAATGAGCACTCATTAACATTGACTTTTAAATTTTGGACAATGGGCACTCATCAACATTGAGTTTTAAATGTTGGACAATGGGCACTCATTAACATTAACTTTTAAATGTTGGACAATGGGTACTCATTAACATTAACTTTTAAATGTTGGACATGGGCACTCATTAACATTGAGTTTGAAATGTTGGACAATGGGCACTCATTAACATTGAGTTTTACATGTTGGACAATGAGTAATCATTATCATTGACTTTTAAATGTTGGACAATGAGCACTCATTAACATTGAGTTTTAAATGTTGGGCAATGAGTACTCATTAACATTGACTTTCAACTGTTGGACAATGGGCACTCACTAACATTGAGTTTTAAATGTTAGACGATGAGAACTCATTAACGTTAACTTTTAAATGTTGGACAATGAGCACTCATTAACATTGAGTTTTAAATTTTTAACAATGAGCACTCATTAACATTGAGTTTTAAATGTTGGACAATGAGTACTCATTAACATTGAGTTTTAAATTTTGGATAATGAGCACTCATTAACATTGAGTTTTAAATTTTGGACAATGAGCACTCATTAACATTGAGTTTTAAATGTTGGACAATGAGCACTCATTAACATTGAGTTTTAAATGTTAGACAATGAGCACTCATTAACATTGAGTTTTAAATGTTGGACAATGAGCACTCATTAACATTGAGTTTTAAATGTTGGACAATGAGCACTCATTAACATTGACTTTTAAATGTTAGACAATGAGCACTCATTAACATTGAGTTTTACATGTTGGACAATGAGTAATCATTATCATTGACTTTTAAATGTTGGACAATGAGTAATCATTAACACTGACTTTTAAATGTTTGACAATGAGCACTCATTAACATTGAGTTTTAAATGTTGGACAATGAGCAATCATTATCATTGACTTTTAAATGTTGGACAATGCTACGAACGAATTATGCCCAAGTATTGTTAATGTATCCTGTTCAACATTTTCTTTTTATTTTAATTTGTTTTTATATTGTTATAATCTGTAATAAATAACAGTAATGAATTAAGTAGTTCATATGTTCAAGGTAGTTAACTCTGTTCAAGCAACGTGGATAATTCCAGAGTTAAAGTTAACTCAGAAAACTCTACTATTTTCCAGGTTACATTTCAACAAAGGGAGAAAACTGCACACAAATAAAGGAATGTCACAGTTGCATACCTTATTGAAGGTTACAGTTAATATACAAATATTTTAAAATATAGGGTCTCACTCGTTACCAGACACGGCATTTCCTCGATAATTCTAACACTAATGAAGATACTGCAACAAAACATAATCAAAAATGTGTTCAGAGTTTGAAATATAAAATAAAGGTGTCTATAACGTATTTGTAAAGTTGGAACACTTGGTTGCAACTGGCAAAATACAGGGAAAGAGAGATCACGAACGACAAAGAGAGAAGATACTAGACAGCTTGATGTGATGGCATGGTAAACAGTCAAAAAAAGAATTGATTCGATGCTCGGTGGATAGACGATTGTGGAAGGACATGATCGTATACGCCATCCAACATGGCACATTTTGACAATGAATGCATATGTGCTTATGAGGCCTACCTGTTGAAGTGTTAATTTAAAAAAAAAAAATTAATTAGTGGTGATTCTTGAAATTAAACACCTTTTTATCGCGCCTCTCTGATAATCATTGTTGTTTGGCAGAGTGTGCCGCACAATACGGTTGTTGTTCGTGAGTGATTGTGGTAGTACCTGTGAGTTCCCACAGGACAGTTAGACAATGAGTTATTTTACTCTTCAGGAGCTGGTGGTTCATGCTAAAACTATTAAAGAAACACTGGGTTCAGTAGCGAGTGAGACGTCATATACAAGCGTTCTTGCTCTATTGCCGTAACATTCGTGATGTCAAAGACAAGCTTTTAAATTACAGTCGTTGATTTTGTAAAGTAAAGTACCCCAGTCACGCCAAGTGGCGTATAGGGAATATGGTGTTAGAGACCATAAATGTTACAGACCTTCGGCACATAATTTTTGGGTTAATATGGTCAGTATTACGCCCGTGTCGCTTTACTTTCCCAGACAAAAATCCGGTACCCATTAAAAGCTGGGTGAACCGGTGGCCGTCGGTTGGGATCGAACCTTGAACAGAGAGGCAAAAGCGAACGACGTTTCGGCAAGAGCTTTCATAAGGTACAAAACAACAAATATTAATACAAAAACACACGCAAAAGTCAAGTGTGTGTCTGAAAAGGGCAATATAAAGAGGTAGACTCGTCAGGCCCAAATGAGAACAATATAATTCGGTGCCAGTGCTACTAACGGATGTTTGCTTTATGTTCCTGTTACAAAATTGGTTTCCAGAGCTTTTCTATTTTAAAACTGTTATGAAAAATACACTTGAAACGTTCAACTGACAAAATTTGGGGCTGGAGTTGAAGAGAGGAGTTGTCTGGCCAACAAGGATCCAACAGACTCAGAGAATACTTCCTGGGGTGTAACAAACACTGCTATAAAGTATAGTAACAGATTTATAATAAAACTGGAACAATATAAAGTATGTGACGTCTCAGCCTACATGTGGCCTTTTTCAGAAAACAAGGACAACACAATCAGAAATAGACAACGAAATGAATATATAGTCTACTAAATGTTCTGGAGTATTATTTATTATACTAAACAACAGTTAAACTTAACAGGAAATGTTTTAAAAGTTTTAATGAACACGATGATGATGTTACTCAGAAGATGATACTAAGAAAACTGAAAGCTGAAACTACATGAAACAAACAAACCAATGAAGGGATGAGGGATATCTAGGCCTTGCCCGTTCATTGACAACAATGAGAGACAGAGAATGATGAAGAAGAATGTTTTGAGACACATCACGTCGCACCACATTAGGGATTAAAAATATATAAGCATAGCTGCCTGATGCAATATAAAGTGAACACTTTAGATATAATCTACATTCTGAAGCAAATATTGGCGAAGACACTACGAGTAAACTCAATTCAGTTCGTTTATCAAATTAGTCATCGTCATTGAATGCAGTCTCAGAATCGAAGTTCGGCTACCAAGGAGCGTTATTCCGCTCTGTCTCTTGTTTTGATGTTGCAGGTTGTCATAGAGTGACCTGTCCACCTTTTGATGTTACTCGTCCATGTTAGTCGTAGTCTGACTGTTTTGCCTTGTATTCTCCCTTCCAATAGTACCTTTAGTAGGCTGCTGTGCCTCTCAACATGCCCCTAAAAATCTTTTATTTGAAAGATTTGTTTTATTTTAATTGTGTTTAGGCCTCTCAACATGCCCCTAAAAATCTTTTATTTGAAAGATTTGTTTTATTTTAATTGTGTTTAGAAGTCTCTTTTCATTTTTAGTTTTTTTTTTAAACTTCATCATTTGTTTTCTTTTCTTTCCATCCAATTCTTCTATAAATTCACATTTCAAGGGCTACAATCTTCTGTTCTGTTTTTTGTCTAATGTCCATGTTTCTGCACAATACAGGAATGTTGAGAAGATATGACATTTTGCTATTCTTAATTTAGCTCTGGTGTTATATGTTTTGATGCTAGTACATCTTTATCAAATTAATAATTTATAGACATAGATCCAGTATGTTCCACAACAAAAAAGAGTTAACCATCTAAGGTAGTTATCCATTGTGCGAGAGATAGTTTAGTAGATAAATACTAAATAAAATTAGTCACTTCAGTACGTAACAAAATGTGACACATTCTGGTGTGAAGTATTTCAAATTTTAACAACAAATATGATTACAATTTAAATTATAAAATCTTGTGAACAACTTAATTGTATCAGCGAACAATAATAGCCATTATCACAATGCACCGTTCTTGCCATCTTAGATATTCAGATCTAGCAAGTTTTGGAGAGATACAAGTCCGTTCATTATTTCAAGTTACTAGCTTATCGAACTACTCTCTTAAACGGCCTTGTGTTTTTTTCTGTTTCCCACTATCTATTTTTCCCTCAAAAAAATAATTTATCATCATCAAGTACCGGGCCTACTGGCGTAGGTGATCATGTCTCTCCACAACTTTCGATCTCTACAGTTCTTTATCATTTCTGTTGTTGACCTTCTGCTAAGCCATTCTCTTAAGCTGTTTAGTATTTTCTCTCGTTGCTTCCCTCTATCTCTTCGTCCCTCAATTTTTCCAGTTGTTACAATATAGTCCAGTTTATGCAAACTTTCGCAATTGAAAAAAATGGATATTTGTAGCATTAGAATACAGCATGACTCATCGTTATTAATTAATGTCTTTATCGTAATCAACCATCAATCTATCTCAATGTGAATCTCTTATTCTAATACTATTTGAGATTATTTGTTGATTTATCTGTTTCTTTTTATTAAAAATGTTATAGTTACCAATGTTATTTATATATTATGATACAATTATTTATGACACATCCAGTGCAATTAAATATATGCAACAATATTTACAAACCAAATGTCAAACAAGCGACTAATACTAAACAAAAACAATTCGTCATCTATGCATCTACTGGTAAAGGTTCAATTGCTGACATCTGGTCGTCTAGATGGAGAAGTACCTGGGAATCAAATGTCACAGATTTTTTAGGAACTAGTCCATCTTTATGAAACGCATCCTTGGAATTGCTGTCGTCAGAATGTTTACGATCTTTCCTTTGAGGCGGGGGTGAGATCTTATTCATAAAATGACTTTGATTTTGTCTTTTGGACATCTTGCTTGACTCCTTTGCTCTAGAGACTGTGTCTTTGCTACCTGTGAGTAACGATTTGAAATCGAAGCGTGGAATATTTTCCCTGTCGGGCTCAGAAAAGGTAAGTGAGTTGTGGGACGTATCAGTTTGGTCAAAACTTATAGAGTTCTTCAGGATTGATTTAGGTGGGTTAGTAAGTGGAGGAGCTTGGTAAGTAGCGAAGTGGATTGGGTCTTGATTGATTTCAGACTTTGAGATCTGTTCTGAGACTTTTGTTGAAGATCTCAATATTTGGGAGTTCATTTGCTGAGAGATGGTGGTTGTTATATTTGATGTTTTTGGAGCTTGCTCAAAGTAATCAGGCTGAGGCAACAATGGCCAAGTTTGTTTTCGTTCTAATGGAGAGTTCTGAACTTTGATTGCTGTCACGTGCAGTTTAGTGTTTTCAGCTTCTTTAATGAGCTCCCCAGGAACTTGTTGCTGTCTTTGCAACTGGAGTATGCCTTTTTGCTCTTGCTGATTGTGAATGTTTTGTTGTTGTATTTGTTGTTTGTTTGTCAGAATAGTTGAGTTTACGTTTTCTTGCTTTGGAACTGAGTTTTCTGTACCAACCGACCCAGATGAGTTCAAAATAGTCTCGTTATTATTCGTCTTCATTCTGATACTTGATACTTGATATTCGCTGGAAGAAGATGAGAGGATCATTTTTGATTTACTATCTGGATTTATCTCTGCGGCATGTTTTATAGAATGTTCTGCCTTCTCAAATTCTGTTAATTTTTCTCGACCTCGTATTTCACTTTCTTGGTCTCGGTGTGTTTCTATTGTTGATGTGTTTTCTCTTCTAGCTATGACGCTATTATTCAAAATGATTGCTTCTTGTGGACCTTTCCTTTCATCTTCATAATCTATAACACCTAATTGTTTCGTGGAAGATGAGAGTATGTTCTCGTTCTTAGCTGAAGTAGTGTTTACTATTGATCCTTTCCTTGTTGATATATAACTGATGTCAATTTGTTTTGGTTGCCTCTGTTGTTCGAACTGATGTATTTCACGACGCTCAGATTCATGTTTTATCTGTTGGTGATCGCCTGCCATAATATCTGGCTGTTTCTGATTCTCAGTTGTTTCTTTAAAATGTCGATTCTCTTCTCTGTTTGGAACAAACACGCCAACATGTTGCCTTATTTGTTCATTTGTTTGCACGTCACGCCGATTCACTTCTTTCTTTGCATGTTGTGGATCTTTCTGTTGGAGTTGAGACAGCAGATTTTGAAAAGTTGAAATCTTGGCCTCATTCTGTTGGGACTTTTGTGTCAGAGTTTCTTGTGTTTTGACTGAGTCTTTGACGCTTGTTTTATCGGCTGACTGAGGTATATCTTCCTGGTCCCGGTTGGAATGGTTGTTCCCAACATAAGTGTACACCAGTTTAGGCTGACTCTTGCTCTGTGATTCAAACATCTTGATCTAGTTAAGAGGGGAAACATAATTTGTAAATATCAACAAGAATGTCCAACTCGTAAAGACGAAATTAATATGTAATCTGACATCGATTTGTCTAAAATACCAATGGAGTAACAGATGTTTAAAAAGAACTTAGAGATAGATTCTACGTACATTAAGAAAACAAACTTGATGCCAGCATAGCAAGATAGGCACTGTCATGGAACCCACTGCGGAAGAGAAAACCAGGATGCCCCTGGAATGCTTGTAGAAGAAAGGTCACAAAACTCTTAAGAACATTGATGTAGGTAGGAGAGAAGAATGGGCAAAATAAGGAATAAGGACAGATGGAGAGACATTGTACGCGGACCATGCTCCAAAAAGGGGTCTAAAGGGCTTTGGTTGAAATATAAAGTTATAAAAATATAATTGAGTGTAGTTAGTTAGAAACTTGAACTACCTATGTAGGGCAGGTGAAAAAGTTGAACATCTTTCATGTGCGTTGCCTTTGAAAAATACATTATCATCATCATCAAGTACCGGGCCTGCTGGCGTAGGTGATGATGTCTCTCCACAACTTTCGATCTCGACACTTATTTATCATTTCTGTTGTTGACTTTCTGCCAAGCCATTCTCTTAAGCTGTCTGGTATTTTTCCCTTTACTTCCCTCAATGTATCCAGTTGTTTTCTTCTCATTACATGGCCAAAAAATGATGACTGCTTCTTCCTAATATTTTAAATTAGCTCTCTTTTTGCTTTGACCTCTCTCAGAACATCTTCATTACTCTTCTTAGCTGTCCATGGTACTCTCAACATTCTTCTGTAAAACCACATTTTTACAGACTCCAGTGATTTTCTTGTCTGTTGTCCTATTGTACATGATTCACGTCCATATGTTAAGACTGGCTCTACATAACATTTAAGAACTCTTTTTCTTGTTTCTATAATCAAAAATGGATTGCATAGTATCTATTTCATTTCGAAAGATTATGAACATCAATTGCAGGACAAAGTAACCAACTCTAATGTCTTACAACGAGCCAAATTCCCATCCATCATGGCAACACTTAGGAGTTGTAGACTAATGTTGTCAGGTCATGTAAGAGGAATGACACCCCCAAAAAAATCGTTTTCAAAACAAATATTGCATGGTGAGCTTAGCGGTGGTGAGCTATCAAAGTGCTGAAATATAATGATGCTTGAAGGGTTTCCTTGAGTGAATTCTCTATCAGTGAAAGAAACTGGAAAAATATGGCTGCAGATCGGACACGGAGAACACACGGAGAACAAAAATTAAAAAAGTGGCACAGCATCTTTCGAGACAGTGTTGATATCAAATTCAGAAGACAAAAGTCGCAGGAGACTAGAGACGAGGCCAGCAACCGCTGTAGATGCGAAATTACGCACTAAAAGGTGAAGAGACGGAATTGAAGATGGAATTGATAAACTGTTTGCACGCCACAATAGGTAGTGCAATACAGTGCGCGGAGGATTCGTGTGGCCAGAGATCCTCTACTGTTGATATAAACAATATTATAGAATTGTTCATAGACGATTTGTGTTGTAAAGTGATTTGATAAACTGTTCACCTTGAATGAAGTGTGCGTGGAGGACTCATGTGGGCAGAGATCCCCTACTGTTGATATAAACATTATTATAGGATTGTTCATAGACGATTGTGTTGTCAATTGATTTAATAAACTGTTGACTTTTGAAATATTAAAGACCCTTACGCATACAAGAAACATACAGACAATGAAAGGAAAAGAAACAATAAACCACATATAAGAGTTTACAAATACGAGAAAACATTAAAGGTGTTACACCACGACTATATCTTGCTTCTTATCTGGTCGGATCTGTCTATCCAATACTGGCAGATTTCGCCACGAGAGAAGCTGATCAACAAAGCAGCACCCAGCATAAGACACTAACATTTTTACCAAACTACTGAATTATCATAATTGCATGGTACCAACCGTCTGTCAAGACGCCAAAGATCATATATATAGTTAGTTATACAAATAAATAAAGACAAAATTATATGACCGTCAGATGAGATTTTTATCAAATAGAATAAATATATGACAACAATGATAGCTTTTTTTTCTTTTCTCTTTTTTCTTCTCTTTCTATTCTCTTTGTTTTTCTTTCTCTTATCGTCTTCATCTTATTCTTCTACATACTATCTCATTCTTATTTTCTTTCAAATCCTCCTTCTACTTCTAATGCTCCACCTTTCCTTCCTCTTTCTTTTTTTACCCTCGTCCAGTCGTCTATACCTTCATTATTTACCGTGATAAATGTCATACTCGTCACACATTTCATTAAAAAAAAAAAAAAAGTAAAGAGCCCCCGTCACGCCAAGTGGCGTATTGGGAATATGGTGTTAGTGACTATAAATTTTACAGACCTTCGGCACATGATTTTTGGGGTAATGTGGTCGGTATTACGCCCGTGCCGCTTTACTTTCCCAGAAAAAAAGCCGGTACCCATTAAAGGCTGGGTGAGCACGGATGCCGTCGATTGAGATCGAACCCTATCTCTTGTCCGTTGTAGTCCAGTTCACTAACAACTGAGCTATCGCGGCTCCTCACACATTTCATACTGTGCCATTATTTGTCAGACATTTACACTGATGATGACATTTAGATCCTGAATGGGGATGGCGCTTTAATCAAATATTTCCTACAAAGAATAATGTGGTGAAAGAAAATAAGGGAATGTGGATAATAATAAAAGAAAACTATCTTTACGGCATTTTCCATTCTCCAAATAATGGGGTCTCTTCTCTTTTCTACCTTTCAGCTCCCTGTGAAGCATAGGTCCTCAACAAACACTTTCCAAGTCGTTCTGTTTCTTGCCATTCTTGTAAGATCATTCCATGTCTTCCCCATCATCTTCATCTCTGCTTCTATCTGTCTTTTCCAAGAATTCTTTGGTCTTCCTCTTTGTCTTTTCCCCTGGGGAGTAAAAAAAGAGGACATTCTGTGTAATACTCTCAGTTGGCTTCCGCAGTCATATAGTTCCTATCCAGCGCCATTGTCTTCGCTGTATCTCTTTATCCACTGGTATTTGACTGGTACATTTCCATAATTCTATGTTAGTGATTTTGTCCTGCCATTTCCATCCTTTATTCTGCGTAAGCATCCATTAATGAAAGTCTGTTATCTTCATGATTGTCAATTGTGTTGTTCTCCATGTTTCACAGCCATATAATAGGACTGACCTAACATTTGAGTTGAAAATGTGTATTTTTATATTTAACCTAATTTCTTTGGATTTCCATATGTTTCCCAGTGAAAAAAAGCTCCTCTTGCTTTTGACATCCTTATTAATAAATAAAGGGTCTGTCGGGGGAAATTAAGATCGCTTTTCCAGTGCAGTTGACGCGAGGTCGGGTCAGAGTTTTTATTTCATCCCCCCTTCGGAAACCTTTGACTCTACCGGGATTCGAACACTTGTTCACACCTGGTTTATAACCCGACGAGTTATCGATTCGGCCACCCGCTCTCAATGTTATTGGTCTCTCAATGAATATAAGCCAAAAAAAAACGAAGCGAAACCTCTTTAAAACAATTTAAGTTAGAATGCATATGCTTTCTGGGTGGTTATAGCTTATAGTGCTTGCTTGCTGGCGTTCGACTGATGACTAAAGGAGTACACCTCTTCGTTATTCACCCTTAGAAGGATGTTAAGTTGGGCGTGTCTACTTTGTGTTGTGGTTTGCAGTATAACTGTGACATTTGCACTTTCGGCCCAATACATCCGACTTCAGCATGAAAGCTCTTAGTGTAACTCAATCTATGCAAATAAACTACAGATGTCCGGGAATGATCGCGGAGAGCAAACCGCAAACATAACTAACTTTTCATAGCAGAAATGCGCTTTATAATAAGCAATGAGAAAAATGCACGTCACTCCAAAACTGGCAAAATAAATGTCTCTGAGTATAATGTCTTGTATAGAACAATTGTCGTGGGTTCTACAAGACTTTTTGTAAAAAAATCATTATCATGTGCCATACCGGTTGGTGTAGACGATCATGTCCTTCCACAATCTTCTATCTACAGTGCATCGTATCAATTCTGTTGTTTACCGTTTTCCATGTCATGACACCAAGCTATCCAGTATTTTCTATTTTTTTGTCGTCCTCGATCTCTCTTTCCTTTTATGTTGCCAGTTGTAACCAAGTATTCCAACTTTCCTCTTCTCATGATGTGCCCGAAAAATGTTGATTGTTTCATTCTGATGTTTTTTAGGAGCTCTGTTTTTGTGTTGGCCTCTTTGAGAATTTCCTCATTGGTCTTTTTAGCTGTCCAGGGAACTTTCGACATTCTTCTGAGAAATCCTATCTCTGTGGCCTCTAATCGTCTTTTCATTTGTTTGTCTACTGTCCATGATTCGCTTCCATAGGTCAGAACTGGTTCTATATAGCACTAATGAACTCTCTTTCTCACTTCTATTTATATATATTTGTTGCATGATATTTTTCATTTTCTGAAATGTTATTTTGGCCTGAGCTATTCTGCTATATATATATTTTTTGGTACATCTTCTATGTGATGTTATTATGTTTTTTTTTTTGTGTGTGCCCAAGTATTAGAAACGTTGCACTTGTTTGAGATTGGTCCTTTTTATTTTTATGCTGCATGATGGTGATGATTGTTTCTTTGATATGACCATTACTTCTGTTTTCTTACTATTCAGACTGATACCTTTATTGTTGCTTTCTTTTACCTCAAATTCAAAATTCTTAAACTAATGCCGCTTTATTAAACTGCTCGACACTTAATGGATTTGGAAAACAAATGCTCCTTGTAGGTTTCTCCCATACAATTACCTTATATAATCTCAGGTAGCAGTTGAGAAGATTGTGTCTGTTTCTTTCTCCAGTACATGAAAGAAGAGGTGACAGCTTGTGCCCTCAAGGATCTGTAAATATATAAAATAAACACAACACTTAAAACTCTCCTTCGCGAAGTCACATGGTCTATTCACCCTCATATTTCTTTTAACAACTACACAAACGTGTATTGAATTAACGTCGTGTACACTAAGAGTAAAGTTAAGACTCTATTCATAAGACACCAGGTGTTTCTACCCTTTTTTTCAGCGGTTATAACGCTTTATGGTCTTATCCAATACTATCTAGCTTCATACAAAATCGTTTTTTTGTTCAACCAACTTAGGCGTGTCTTCTAGCCGAAATGTATATTTTAACTTTATAACTAACCCCTGATATCAAATCTAGTTTTTCGACGTGTCAGCATACAAATTGGTGCCCATAAAAATACCAGGAAGTGAAAAATCGCTTCCAATGAAAAAAAAAAGGAGTTTCTAATTCAAATTCAGGTCTAATTCAATAATTCGTCACTGAAACTACACACATTTCTTTATGATTAGTTCGTGACACCGCAATTGGTGCTTTTATTTTATGGGAGTTACAATTATTGACTTTGGAGCCGCGATAACTCAGTGGTTAGTGAACTGGACTACATAGGACTAGAAGTAGGGTTCGATCCCAAACGACGGTTTCCGGTTCACCCAGCCTTTAATGGGTACCGGATTTTTTTTTTTTTTGGGGGGGTGGGGGGAGCGGCATGAATACCGACCACATTACCCAAAAATCATGTGCCGAAGGTCTGTAAAATTTATGGTCACTAACACCATATTCCCTATACGCCACTTGGCGTGACGGGGATACTTTACTTTTTTTTCTTTTCTTACAATTATTGACTTAGACTTTAAGAGCAAGATTCTACTGTTGTTTATTATTGTTGTAAAGTTAATATGTTCTAATGGCTGAGGCTGAAAGAAGAGCACCAATCAGAGCTGTTATCTCTCTGGTCACCCAAACTGGGAAAAAGAGCGTGGGGAGAAGATTAAGTTGAAGAAGAACTAACGAGAAAGAAAGAATTATGTTAATGTTCAGTGAACATTTTGAATTTGATATATAATCCCTGAATGTTATATGGTTGTTAAATATAACATTCTGGTTCACGGAGATATCTTATCTTACAAGTTATAGTTAATGCGATTTATTAGTGGGAGGGGGTGGTTGAGAGGTGGGAGGGAGAGTTTGAGTGTTTATAGATAGTGTTGGGGTTCATATATGTTGTTGTGTCTGGGGCTTGAGTAGAGTTAGTGTTTGGGGTTCATATACGTTGTTGTGTCTATGGCTTGAGTAGAGTTAGTATTTGGGGTTCATATATGTTGTTGTGTCTACGGCTTGAGTAGAATTAGTGTTTGGGGTTCATATATCTTGTTGTGTCTAGGGCTTGAGTAGAGTTAGTGTTTGGGTTCATATATGTTGTTGTGTCTACGGCTTGAGTAGAGATAGTGTTTGGGGTTCATATATGTTGTTGTGCCTACGGCTTGAGTAGAGTTAGTGTTTGGGGTTCATATATGTTGTTGTGTCTACGGCTTGAGTAGAATTAGTGTTTGGGGTTCATATATGTTGTTGTGTCTACGGCTTGAGTAGAGTTAGTGTTTGGGGTTCATATATGTTGTTGTGTCTACGGCTTGAGTAGAGTTAGTGTTTGGGGTTCATATATGTTGTTGTGTCTACGGCTTGAGTAGAGTTAGTGTTTGGGGTTCATATATGTTGTTGTGTCTACGGCTTGAGTAGAGTTAGTGTTTGGGGTTCATATATGTTGTTGTGTCTACGGCTTGAGTAGAGTTAGTGTTTGGGGTTCATATATGTTGTTGTGTCTACGGCTTGAGTAGAGTTAGTATTTGGGGTTCATATATGTTGTTGTGTCTACGGCTTGAGTAGAGTTAGTGTTTGGGGTTCATATATGTTGTTGTGTCTACGGCTTGAGTAGAGTTAGTGTTTGGGGTTCATATATGTTGTTGTGTCTAGGGCTTGAGTAGAGTTAGTGTTTGGGGTTCATATATGTTGTTGTGTCTACGGCTTGAGTAGAGTTAGTGTTTGGGGTTCATATATGTTGTTGTGCCTACGGCTTGAGTAGAGTTAGTGTTTGGGGTTCATATATGTTGTTGTGTCTACGGCTTGAGTAGAGTTAGTGTTTGGGGTTCATATATGTTGTTGTGTCTACGGCTTGAGTAGAGTTAGTATTTGGGGTTCATATATGTTGTTGTGCCTACGGCTTGAGTAGAGTTAGTGTTTGGGGTTCATATATGTTGTTGTGCCTACGGCTTGAGTAGAGTTAGTGTTTGGGGTTCATATATGTTGTTGTGTCTACGGCTTGAGTAGAGTTAGTGTTTGGGGTTCATATATGTTGTTGTGTCTACGGCTTGAGTAGAGTTAGTGTTTGGGGTTCATATATGTTGTTGTGTCTACGGCTTGAGTAGAGTTAGTATTTGGGATTCATATATGTTGTTGTGTCTACGGCTTAAGTAGAGTTAGTGTTTGGGGTTCATATATGTTGTTGTGTCTACGGCTTGAGTAGAGTTAGTGTTTGGGGTTCATATATGTTGTTGTGTCTACGGCTTGAGTAGAGTTAGTGTTTGGGGTTCATATATGTTGTTGTGTCTACGGCTTGAGTAGAGTTAGTATTTGGGGTTCATATATGTTGTTGTGTCTACGGCTTGAGTAGAGTTAGTGTTTGGGGTTCATATATGTTGTTGTGTCTACGGCTTGAGTAGAGTTAGTGTTTGTGGTTCATATATGTTGTTGTGTCTACGGCTTGAGTAGAGTTAGTGTTTGGGGTTCATATATGTTGTTGTGTCTACGGCTTGAGTAGAGTTAGTGTTTGGGGTTCATATATGTTGTTGTGTCTACGGCTTGAGTAGAGTTAGTGTTTGGGGTTCATATATGTTGTTGTGTCTGGGGGCTTAAGTAGAGTTAGTGTTGGTAGTTAAAAGTTAATGTTTTGGCTGAAGCTAAACTCTAATTTTAAATTTGTTGTTTTGTGAAACAAAATGCTCTCGAAGTAGATTTAAAGTTAAGACTTATGTTAAAGCTTAACGTTGGTAGAGTTGTGGTATTTGTAGAGAACGCTAAGTAATTGTAGAATCCCTAATTATTTGTACAAAGTGTTTTCCCTATCCACATGTTTTAGAGAAGCGCCTCTTATGCATTCGACATCCACGTAGTTTTGCGTAGTGTCGATGATGTAGTATCTATCGACGAACCACCAATGAAGTGTAAGGTTTTTAGAAATCGACCAATAATAGAACAGCCAAGATTGATTGACAGGCCTGTGAAATGTTTACAAGCAAGTCTTGTCTTACGCGAAGGAAGATTGACACAGACAGAGGCAGATTTTGCCAGTAGATCATCATCATCAAGTACCGGGCCTGCTGGCGTAGGTGGTCATATCTCTCCACACCTTTCGATCTCGACAGTTATTTCTCATTTCTGTTGTTGACCTTCTGCAAAGCCATTCTCTTAAGCTGTCTGGTATTTTTTTGTCTCTTTGCTTCCCTCTATCTCTTCGTCCCTCAATTTTTCCAGTTGTTACAATATATTCCAGTTGTTCTCTTCTCATTACATGGCCAAAAAATGATGATTGTTTCTTCCTAATATTGGAAATTAGCTTTCTCTCTTTGCTTTGGCCTCTTTCAGAACGTCTTTATTATTCTTCTTAGCTGTCCATGATATTCTTAATATTCTTCTGTAAAACCAGATTGTTACAGCCTCCAGTGATGCTCTTGTCTGTTGTCCTATTGGTCATGATTCGCATCCATATATTAAGACTGGCTCTACATAACATTTAAGAACTATTTTTCTTGTTTCTATTGTCAAAAATAATTGCAGTATCTTCCTCATTTTTTGGAAAGCTGCTTTTGCCTGAGCCATTCTGCATCTCACCTCTGTAGTACATCTACCATCTGAGGTTAACATTGTTCCCAGATATTTAAATTCATTTACTTATTTTAATATTTTCCACTTGTCATTATTGTGCATTGCGGTGGTGTCTTTTTTCTTTTGTTGCTACCATTACTTCTGTCTTTTTGCTATTAAAGCCGAGTCTTTTATTTTTCCTTTCCTCCACTATAATGTCTAACATCTCTTATAACTTATTTTCATTATTACCGATTAAGACTATCATCAGCATACCTTAGATTATTTATATTCTGACCTGGAATTGTTTTTCCAGGCATGCCCTTATGGATCTCAAAAAGGGCTGCTGTATTTTACTATTTTCTAGCCAAAATGGCACACATAATGGCAATGAAATAAATTAACGAAAAACAGATAGCCAAAAAAAAATAGCATAGAGAATATGTACCGCATAGATTAAGGAACACACCATTTTAGGAAGATATATCAGATCTAAAAATAAATAATTGTGGAGATGAAAGGTTGTGGAAAGACATGATCATCTAGACCTGCAGGCACGGTACTTGAAAATAATAATAACTACAACATACATTGAACCAATTCAAACCACACAGCCCCCAGGATCTAACTGTAATATCTTTTTATACACATATAATCATAACCATAATGATATAACACACTGCTTCAACCCCATACCTGATAGCATGATACTTAATAGTGTGTGTAGACACGTTATTATGCACATATTTCTTTTCATGAATACACCGTAGGAACGTATTACACACAATACCCATAACAGAGCTTCACAACACACACCCTTTTAACACGGCTAGAGGGCTTTCCTCCCATAAAGCTAATTTGTTATTGCAAAATTATTCTTTCAAAACCACCTGAGCCACGACTGTTGGAGATTTTTCCCGCTTGATTTGAAGAAATCTGAGTCCCGCAGACGTTAATTCTTGAGACTCTAGTTCAAGCAATGATTCTCAAAATTTATTTCAGATTATTATCAGCAGGTTTTTATTCATGTGGAACGTTCCAGTTGACTTCTAAGACTTTCACAGCTCACTTACTGCACTAAAGAAAATTGTATTGGATAAATGTAATATACATATAATATGGGAGCCCCGATAGCTCAGTAGTTAGTGAACTGGACTACAAAGGAGAAGAGGTAGGGTTCGATCCCAGCCGACGGCTTCCGGGTTCACCCAGCCTTTAATGGATACCGAATATTTTTCTGGGAAAGTAAATCGGCACGGGCGTAATACCGACAACATTACCCCAAAAATCATGTGCCGAAGGTCTGTAAAATTTATGGTCACTAACACCATATTCCCTATACGCCACTTGGCGTGACGGGGGTACTTTACTTTTTTACTATACATATAATAATACCAATTGATAAATATAATATCCATGCATTCATGTACTTGCTCTAGAGAGATTAGGAGATCTGGTTTATGATTTTTTCTCGCTTTATGGAACGGAATGAAACAGCTCGAGTGATCGTTTTCTTAGAAGAAAAAAATAACTAATTATTACTATTATTATTTGTATTATATTTATTTTTATATTTATTATTATATTTATTATTATATTTATTATTATATTAAGAAAGATAACGTCCACCGAAATAAAATGTGTCAGAAGAATGGCAGGAAACAGCTTAAGGGACAGAGTAATAAACACTGACCTGAGGAAGAAACTCGAAATTGAACCAGCCATCGAATACATAAAGAAACAATAGATAAATTGGTTCGGCCACATAACAAGACAAAAAGAACTAACTCAAAGAGCCATAAACAAACGCTACGAAAACGCCAGATTAAGAGGAAGACCGAGAAAGAGATGGATAAAGGGAATACTAGAGTCACTAGGAGGGAAAACACCAGAAGAGGCCAACAGAAGAGCAAAGAATCGCAGATTATATCTCCCCTCGACACCAAAGGCAATGGAAGAAGGATAGAAGAAGAAGATTATTACATTAATGATCCTATAATCGCCCGTACGCTGCCGGGGCCCGAAAGGGGAGTAAAGAATGTGGCGCTGTTCCCTACCAGGCCTGTTTGTAAGAGGCGACTAAGGAGGGTTGAGCATGGGACTGACTATCCTGTACCGTTAAAAAAAAATAAGCTACAAAAACTTTACAAATATGGACAAGCCAGTTTTAAAATAAAAAAGTAAATCCGCCATCCAGGAAGATAAGCGCTCTCTGTCTAAGAGATGTATGACGCAATCCGAAGAAAGCTGCAAGGAGTCCTGGTTGTGAAGATGATGGGGAAGACATGGAATGAAATTAAAAGAATAGCAAGAAGCAGAACAGCTTGGAAAGTGTTTGTTGGTGTCCTGTGCTCCACAGGGAGCTGAAAGGTAGGAGAAGAAGAATCATATAATAGAATAATCTTATAATCTTGGCGATAGTTGTGGCACTCTTGGTGACGTCATCACAATTACACTCCCCCATTCACGATTAAGAGTTGCATTCTGGGATGTGACAAAATGTCATCTTGGCCATTCTTTTATGTTGTCTTCCAACCTTTTCTTCTGCCTGTCTTGCCTTCTTGGGGGCCTCGATAGTCTAGTTGGGAAAACCCCGACTGGGCAACCGACGTGCGGACAACCCGTGTTCGATTTCCGCTGCAAGCAGTGTGAGTTGTACTCATGGTTGGAAAAAAAATATATACCCCAGCAGTCGACCCAGCACCTGGCAAAAATGGGTACCAGGGTAGTAGTACTTTGGGAAGGTGAAGAATGCCGCTTCGCATCGTGAGTTTCGATGCTTGAAGCGACACTGTCCAGAAGTCTCCGAACACTCCTATTAAGGAGGTCAAACAGATATGGGTGAAAACTCGCGTGCCAATACACAGATTCAATTGTCGTACTTTGCCTTACCTTATCTTCATTTGTCTGGTAATGTGCCCTGTAGAATGTTCTTTGATGAGTCCTCTAGATCTTGTAACGTTGTAATTTTCAACCGTTTTACCGCAAACTGTAAAGTTTTTACTTGGCCTCGTGGCTCGTTAATTTTTGTTGCGTACTTCCCGATGAGCAAGATCTATAATATTGTCTATATTTTCAGTAACAACCTACTTCTATCTATCTATCTATTGACCTTTCGAGCCGTAGCCGGCCCATAGGGCGTAGACCAAAATACACCACCTCCTATCTGAATTTTTGTTCTAGCAGTTTTCTTTTAAAGATATTTTATCAAATCTCGCCATCTGTCTCTGTTCTGTGCAAGCAGCTCTATCTCATTGAGGGAGCCGAATCCTGCTGCTATTGCCTGTCGCATCAATGTTCTTCTCAGTGTCTCCCTGTGTCTTCCTCTTTTCTCTTACCTGTTGTTTCCCATATGAGGGCTTGCTTTGCTATTCGGTTATTATCTCTTCTCATCACATGTCCAACATATGACCATCGTCTTTTCTTTATTACTGAAGATATTAGAGGTTGATTTCTCTAATTTCTTCGTTTGTAACAACCTACTTACATAGCTTGTATTTTACTCTGTCGTGATTCTCTAAGTTCGCGTCTCAAATGAAAAGAAATGATGGGCGCATCACAAGTTTTACTTAGGATTTCTTAATTCCTTTTCTCGTGTACTCTGCTTCTTGTATTCAGATCTTGTACTCTACTTCCTGTATTCTAAGTCGTGTAATCTACTTCTTGTATTCACTTCTTGTTCTCTACTTGTTGTATTCACTTCTAGTACTCTGCTTCTTGTGAGCCGCGATAGCTCAGTGGTTAGTGAACTGGATTACAAAGGACAAGTTGTGGGGTTCGATCCAACCGACGGCTTAAATCAACTTATCAACAATTTAGGCAACCAGCCCTAAATGGGTACCGGATTTTTTTTCTGGGAAAATGAAACGGCACGGGCGTAATACCGAACAAAATTACCCCAAAAATCATGTGCTGAAGGTCTATAAAATGTATGGTCACTAACACCATATTCCCTATACGCCACTTGGCGTGACGGGGGCTCTTAATTTTTTTTTTTTTAACTCTACTTCTTGCATTCACTTCTAGCACTCTATTTCTTGTATTCCCTTTTAGTACTCTACGACGTGTTATCTACTTCTTGTATTCCTTTCTTGCATTCACTTCTAGTACTCTACTTCTTGTATTCGCTTCGGGTACTCTACTTCGTGGAATCTACTTCTTGCACTCCACTTCTTGTACTTCATCTACCACTCCTACCTACCTACCTACCTACCTACGAGGAAAGTGTGCGTACGAATAGCTGAGTTTCACTGCAAATAGAAATATACATTTTCCCAAACACATACAAATACAACAATACAGATATCATAGTGTAAGCAACCTCAGCATTATGTAAACTGTACTCAACTCAGCACGATGCTAACTTATACTCACCACACTGTTAACTAATGCTCAGCAGGATGCTAATTAAAACTCAACACAGTGTTAATAAAAACATAACACTGTTATTTGATACGTTGCACGGTGTTAACGATAACACAGCAAGATATTCAACACGGTGTTAGCCAACTCTTAGATAGAATCAGCGATTCATTGCAACGTCAAGTTAGAAACAGATCAGGCAGCTTTAAAGCAAGTGAACCTGATTTACTTCCTTATTTGCCTGTTCCCTTTGATCATTTCACATTTTATCATTCCTTCATGCCTGCCGCTGTTGAAGTTTAATATTTTAAATTGCTGCGCTGACACTTATAGTTCCATTCTACTGTTTTTAGAAGTAATTGCAATATTCTTCATTTAATGACCACAGCCATCTGTAGTTTTACTATGGCCTGCGTGCTGAAAGGGAAATAACGGAATCACGCAGAGTTTGTATCGTCTTCAGCTATGCAAGTTGTGGATGAGTGACGTCATTTTACACATAAATCTGTGTGCACAAACCTGGAAACGTTACAAACTCGTGTGATTTCCTTTCAAGTCTCGGGCTTAAATAATACTATAGATGGCTGTGTTAAAGACCGTGCGAAGAACAAACACTCATTCATTCTTGCCACGTTTAAAAAAAAATAAAGTAAAGTACCCCGTCACGCCAAGTGGCGTATAGGGAATATGGTGTTAGTGACCATCAATTTTACAGACCTTCGGCACATGATTTTTGGGGTAATGTGGTCGGTATTACGCCCGTGCTACTTTACTTTCCCAGAAAAAAAATCTGGTACCTATTAAAAACTGGGTGAACCGGAAGCTGTTCGTTGGGATCGAACCCTACCTCTTGTCCTTTAAAGTCCAGTTCACTAACCACTGTACTATCGCAGTTCCCTTCTTGCCACGTTTAATATCCATTTTTGTTGAAAGAAGAAAGGATATTTCTAACATTGAAATATTACAATGTACTTTTAAGTACAAATGATTAACAAATATTGATATTAAGAAAACAGTGTGGTTAAAGCTTTATGTATCAACACAAACCAGAACAGTTTTTTTATTTTATTTCTATATCTATTTATTTTCCTTTCTCCTCACAATTCGCTTCACTGCAGCTTCGTAATTGTATGCATTTATGTGCATTTTCTCTTGCCTTGACCCTATTGTGCTTTTAAACTTGAACCTGAAATATAGTACTTTTAATCTAAAACATCCCAGAACTAATTGTTATTTAAGAAGAAGAATGAAGACGAAAGACCCTCATCACGCCAAGTGGCGTATAGGGAACATGGTGTTAGTGACCATACATTTTACAGACCTTCAGCACATGATTTTTGGGGTAATGTGGTCGGTATTACACCCGTGTCGCTTTACTTTCCCAGAAAAAAATCCGGTACACATTTAAGGCTGGGTGAATCCGGAAGCCGTCGATTTGGATCGAACCCTACTTATTGTCCTTTATAGTTCAGTTCACTAACCACTGAGCTATCGCGGCCCCAACTGTTATTGAAGGTTTTCACTTATTATTGATTTAATGTTTTCATGTACTTTTAACATGGATTATACACCTCAAAACAGGATACAAACGAATCCATGGTCACATATGTACACACTTTAAAAGATTGAAACCTCAGGAACATGTGGATAGGCGCTTCAGGCTGTTAAGCTCGTACTGCAAGATGGTATTAAATATAGTAGATTGAGGAAAACCCATTGACTCATAGATACAACACTACAGACAAAACTATATAGGTCTCTGTAAAACTTACACATACAAAAAACAGCAGATATATAGATAGATAGATAGATAGATAGATAGATAGATAGATAGATAGATAGATAGATAGATAGATAGATAGATAGATAGATAGATAGATAGATAGATAGATAGATAGATAGATAGATAGATAGATAGATAGATAGATAGATAGATAGATAGATAGATAGATAGATAGATAGATAGGTAGGTAGGTAGGTAGGTAGGTAGGTAGGTAGGTAGGTAGGTAGGTAGGTAGGTAGGTAGGTAGGTAGGTAGACGGGTGGGTGGGTGGGTGGGTGGGTGGGTGGGTGGATGGATGGATGGATGGATACATAGATAGATAGATAGATAGACAGACAGACAGACAGACAGACAGACAGACAGACAGACAGACAGACAGACAGACAGACAGACAGACAGACAGACAGACAGACAGCCAGACAGACAGACAGACAGACAGACAGACAGACAGACAGACAGACAGACAGATAGATAGATAGATAGATAGATAGATAGATAGATAGATAGATAGATAGATAGATAGATAGATAGATAGATAGATAGATAGATAGATAGATAGATAGATAGATAGATAGATAGATAGATAGATAGATAGATAGATAGATAGATAGTTAGATTTTACTAAGCAATGTTTACTTTAAATACCACGATATATATTATTGCAGCGAGTTGGCAGATTTTTGAAAATGTATTCAGGGGTTTGAACATAAATGTTTGTTCACAGTTCGTTAACCTTCGCTGTAGATAACGTCGTTAAATTGATAGCTTAGTTTGTGACCTTGGTGCTAAGGACCTAACTTGTGCAAACGGATGGCATTGGCAAGGATCATTTTGAATCTATGAAGTGGGCTCATTGTGTGTTTAACTCAAAAACATATGTGCTTTTTAACCAAAGACTTTTTTTTGGGACTCAATGAAGATATCCCCGATGGAAGAATAAATTGTACTATTAATCCCATAAATGATTCGCTTCCAGAGGTTTATGATGTAAACAAAGCAGTTTTGTCATTGCAAGTAAATAATGTCCACACCTATAATTGGTCAGGATTGGGTAGCAGCAGCAGCTTTATAGCGAACACAGAAAACATCACAGCATTGTGCTGTTCTGAAACAGCTATGCCATGCTACCCTAGAATTGTCTTTAATGGGATTACTGTGACCACAAACAACGCTCCATGTGTGTGCCACATATTTACACCACAGAAAGAAATTCTGAATATAACAACATCATGTGCCTTCTGTGATATTAATGACCACAGACCAGGAGCCTCCAGTATGATTGATACAACTGTTGCACCAAGCACTTCATCAGCAAAGCCATATCTATGGAATGTTCATCTGACATTGTTCTTGAATGATGTCCAAGATAATGAGACATCAGAATTGTGTGGCGGCAGCTACAAGACGGGAGCGGAGAACATCATCAATTGTGTTTTTACTAACTACAGGTCATGTGGCTTCTGTTGGATTGGAAATGATAACTTACCACTCTTGTGTGTCTATATGTTTGGAATTGGAGTCATGAATGATGGCCTAACATCATCAGGTGCTACGACGATCATCTTTTTCGGGAGGACGTAAACTCCCATGGTGTATGGTGGATAGGCGGCGGGAACCATTGAGGGCTATGTCTGAAAAGTGTTCCTTCTTGCAGTTTCCTCATATTCCAAGTCCGGCTTGTTGCAGGAGCTACTGAGTTAAGTGCTCTGTGCACACCGTGAGCTGTGTGTCTCATCCGTTTTGATCCTGCTTCGATATCCCGCTTGTTTGCGATGAATGATGATATCGTATGACGGGGAACAGTTGGCTGTGTTCACTTTCTGCGCGGTTTCGCCTTATGTCTTTTGGCGTGTGCTGAGACTGCTGCGATGGGGACTACAGTTACCTTTCTTTGTTTGGGAGATGAGTTAGTAATTCGGATGATTCCACTGGCACGGGCGGTTGAGCAATTATGGATTTTAATTCGTTTGCTGTGAGACCGAGGCCTTCCATAACCAATAACCAATAACCAATAGATAGGTAGGTAGGTAGGTAGGTAGGTAGGTAGGTAGGTAGGTAGGTTTGTAGGTAGGTAGGTAGGTTGTAGGCAGGTAGGCAGGCAGGCAGGCAGGCAGGCAGGCAGGCAGGTAGGTAGGTAGGTAGGTAGGTAGGTAGGTAGGTAGGTAGGTAGGTAGGTAGGTAGGTAGGTAGGTAGGTAGATAGATAGATAGATACGCATCATGATACGATTCTTCCTCTTTTATTTTACTTCAAATTTGAGGAATTGTAATTCTCTTCATTGTCATTTACCTTTTATTGGCGAGGAATGATACACTCGATCATAGATGAAGTCGTCTATGTTGTGTCAAACAGTGACTTCGGTTAAAGAATGTTAGATCCCGCAGTTCCGCTCATATGAAGACTGACGGGTCAAGATTGGCGATGATAAGTTCCTTGCCCAGACGAAGGTTCCCATGTAAACCGTCACCAGTTATTAAGAGCTAAAAAAAAAAAAAAGAAACATATAATTTGCAAGATTTTGATATTGATTTCAGTAACAGATTCAGTTCTTCTAAAGAGCTGAGAATGTTATTCATTGAACACATTTTTGTTGATCGGATTTTTTCCCGTACTGCTTTACAAAGTTTTGCTGGGATTAATTTCAAGCACTTTAAAATTTGTAATAAAGATTTCCGTGGAGGGGAGCAACAGAGTCTATAGACTATTTTTCAAACCCTACCTGTAGGGTATATTTCCGCAATAGCTCAGTGGTTAGTGAACTAGACTACAAAGGACAAGAGGTAGGGTTCGATCCCAATCGACGGCTTCCGGGTGCACCCAGCCTTAAATGGGTACCGGATTTTTTTCTGGGAAAGTAAAGCGGCACGGTCGTGATACCGACCACATTACCCCAAAAATCATGTGCTGAGGATCTGTAAAATTTATGGTCACTAACACCATATTCCCTATACGCCACTTGGCGTGACGGGGGTACTTTACTAACACCATATTCCCTATACGCCACTTGGCGTGACGGGGGTACTTTACAAACACCATATTCCCTATACGCCACTTGGCGTGACGGGGGTACTTTACAAACACCATATTCCCTATACGCCACTTGGCGTGACGGGGGTACTTTACAAACAGCATATTCCCTATACGCCACTTGGCGTGACGGGGTACTTTACAAACACCATATTCCCTATACGCCACTTGGCGTGACGGGGGTACTTTACTAACACCATATTCCCTATACGCCACTTGGCGTGACGGGGGTACTTTACTAACACCATATTCCCTATACGCCACTTGGCGTGACGGGGGTACTTTACAAACACCATATTCCCTATACGCCACTTGGCGTGACGGGGGTACTTTACTAACACCATATTCCCTATACGCCACTTGGCGTGACGGGGGTACTTTACAAACACCATATTCCCTATACGCCACTTGGCGTGACGGGGGTACTTTACAAACACCATATTCCCTATACGCCACTTGGCGTGACGGGGTACTTTACAAACACCATATTCCCTATACGCCACTTGGCGTGACGGGGGTACTTTACTAACACCATATTCCCTATACGCCACTTGGCGTGACGGGGGTACTTTACAAACACCATATTCCCTATACGCCACTTGGCGTGACGGGGGTACTTTACAAACACCATATTCCCTATACGCCACTTGGCGTAACGGGGGTACTTTACCTTTTACTTACGGCAAGCATCACGTCACTGATGTTGGATTACTATTTTTTTTAATTGTCGCTGTAAACAAAAAAACTGAATTTATCTATCAGGTTCTTTTGTTGTTTTTTTCCTCAGTTGCGTATTGTTCAAATACTTCCACAAATAATTTGCCATGAAACGAACTTTAATGAGAGAAAACGCAGAGGTCTAATTTTTCTCTAATGATAGGTCTGTTCTGCTCCAATTTCCGAAACATTTGTATACCGATAATCACTATGGTAACAGTCGATTCTGCAAGATTAAGGCAAAATTGATGGTCTGGGTTTGTTTTGGATTTGATTAAATTTATGGTTGTTATCTCTTAGAACGCAGGTTCTCAAATTGTGTAGAAGGAACTTAATTAATTTAATAAAATATTACACTTTATATTCTATTAGTAAATGGAGATTTTTTAGGGCTGGGAAATACATAATTCTATGCACAGTGTTCTAGTTCGCGTTATGGAGAAGTAAAGCTCTTTGCTGTTTCCAACATGAGTGAAATATTATCACACATCAATCTACATTTAGGGATTGAAAGCCTTTTGTTTTATCCGCGTTTCCCCATCAAGGCCAGCTCTTTGTCATGGGGCTTAACAGTCACCAGGGACTGAAAACCAAGACTGGCCAGGCCTTCCAACACCCGGGCAAGACCACAGTCTGCTCAGGCAAGTTTAAGTGCTGAAGTCGGAGGCAACCAGCCAAAAGGGGCACTACAACAATCACGATGCCATGCACTCACGCCAATGGGAAGTATGTCTATAACTGCGAATCGATATAACTCGCCCTGTGACAGACTTTAGGCGAATGAAAGATACACGATCAGTGTTTTTCAACGTATATGATCATCATCATCAGGTTGCATATCCTTTGCAGAACGTTACATTCACCACAGCCCGTTTGAAAGAATATCTGTCTCTACCCATATCTCCCCCTTCTTCTGTTGTCACGTTCCAGGTTTTTTTTTTTTTTGCTGTCTTGAAATAATATTCTTCTTGGTCGTCTTTTTCGTCGTCCAGAAACTATGCCCTCTATTATTGTTCTATCTAGCCCGTTGTGCGTTTATTTTTATTACTTGGCTATAGTATTTTCTTTTCTTTGTAGAATGATGTTTATATGCCCGTTTTTTATGTTTAAATCTTTTAATGTCTTCATTGCTCCTTCTCATTGTACAAGGTATTTTAATGATTTTTCTGCATCATTTTGTTTCGATTAATCGCATTTTTTGTCTTCCTAGCAGTTTCCGAAATTATCCTTGATCCATAATATCTTGTTATCGAGAAGATACAAACCCTCAGTAATTTGAATTTTACAGCCTTGCTGGTATTGTGCCACATTTTCTTCAATGCATTTTATTTGTGTGTTACTATTGTTAACCTTCTTTTGATATCTTTCTAGCATTCTCATTGTTAGTTACCACTGCTCGCAGATATTCATTGTTTGTTACAATTTCGACTTCTTCACTGCTGATGATGACTTTTTTTCAACTTATATATCCATATATTAGTGCTTCAATGAGTTTCAATAATAGCGATGGAATGAGAAATAGTTTGCAAACCTCTAACATCCATTACGAGATGGGAGTATGCAAGTTTTTATTTCGTATACAGTTGCCTTGGTTTAAAAGTAAAAAAGTAAAAAGCCTCGTCACGCCAAGTGGCTTATAGGGAAAATGGTGCTAGTGACCATACATTTTACAGACCTTCAGCACATGATTTTTGGGATAAAATGGTTGTTATTACGCCCGTGCCGTTTTACTTTCCCAGAAAAAAAATCCGGTACCCATTAAAGGCTGGGTGAACCCGGAAGCCGTCAGTTGGCATCGAACCCTACCTCTTGTCCTTTGTAGTCCAGTTCACTAACCACTGAACTATCGCGACTCCCTTTGGTTTAAAAGTACGCCCATCTAATCCTTGTAACGGGGGCGGGGGGATGGAGCAATAATTATTGAACTGTTTACTGAGGACAGGGGCTCGACTTCGATCCATATCGACAGCTCCAACATCCACCTAAACCTTAAATTGTTGCCAAAGATTTTTTTTCTGGCAACTTTGAACAAAAAAATGTGTGAATGGTAAATACAATTATTGATGCTATATTCCCTATAGTCAGGAGGCGAGATTTGACTTTTTTTTTTAGGTTCTTCTTATATTTTTGAACTTCAAGGAAATGTTAAGATCAAGATTGTGTTATTTGGCTGAGTTACTTGCTGTTAGTAAAGTAAAGGTTTTCTCCACGTCTTGCTTTGTGTATAAATAATATTGTGTTAATGATATCATATATTTCGATAACCACATCACTTTTCTGGGTGATGCGGTCACTATTAAGCCTGACCGTCTATCTTCTTATTCTACCATTCAACTACCTTTGGAGCTTAGGTCTATAAAAAACACATTCCAAGCCGTTCTGTTTCTTGTCATTCTTTTAAAATCATTCCATGCCTTGCCCATCATCTTCATCTCTGCTTCCATCTGTCTTCTCCACGAATATATTGGTCTTCCTCTTTGTCTCTTTCCCTGGAGATTCTAAAAAAGGGACTGTTGTGTAATAATCTCAATTGGCTTCCGCAGTGTGTGACTACTTATCCAGTGCCATCGACTTCGTTGTATCTCTTTATCCACTGGTATTTGACTTGTACTTTTCCACAATTATGTGATAGTTGTTTTGTCCTCCCATTTCCACCCTTTTAAATAGCTTCCTCTATTCAACCTTGTAAATAGCTTCCTCCATTCAACCTCGCAAATAGCTTCCTCTATTCAACCTTGCAAATAGCTTCCTCCATTCAACCTCGCAAATAGCTTCCTCCATTCAACCTTGTAAATAGCTTCCTCTATTCAACCTCGCAAATAGCTTCCTCTATTCAACCTCGCAAATAGCTTAATCCATTCAACCTTGAAAATAGCTCCATCCATTCAACCTTGTAAATAGCTTCCTCTATTCAACCTCGCAAATAGCTTCATCCATTCAACCATGTAAATAGCTTCCTCCATTCAACCTCG
This sequence comes from Megaustenia siamemsis, assembly GCA_032433765.1. Classification (NCBI taxonomy): domain Eukaryota; kingdom Metazoa; phylum Mollusca; class Gastropoda; order Stylommatophora; family Ariophantidae; genus Megaustenia; species Megaustenia siamemsis. The sequence continues at coordinate 87,715,521 of JAVIAB010000124.1, read as the reverse complement.
CAAATAGCCTACTCCATTCAACCTCGCAAATAGCTTACTCCATTCAAACTTATAAATATCTTCTTTCATTCAACCTCGCAGATAGCTTACTCAATTCAAACTTGTAAATAGCTTCCTCTATTCAACCTCGTAAATAGCCTCCTCCATTCAACCTCGTAAATAGCCTCCTCCATTCAACCTCGCAAATAAATAGCTTAGTCCATTCAAACTTTTAAATAGCTTCCTCTATTCAACCTCGTAAATTGCTTCCTCTATTCAACCTTGTAAATATCTTCCTCCATTCAACCTCGAAAATATTAGCTTCCGCCATTCAAACTCGTAAATAGCTTCCGCCATTCAACTTTTATAAACACTAATTGTGCACCAGCCAGACATTGTCACGTGTTGTCAGGTGACACGTATCTGCGTCATCTCTAATTATCTTCCTTCTGTCTCTCTTAATTACATCTTTTTTTTTCTGAAAAGTAAAGGCGGCCACATACGGACCACGAGATTCAACTATAACTCGTCAATCATGGAAGAGTATGGTCATTAACATGATATTCCCCATACAACTATCTGGGATTACAAGAAACTTGCAAGTCATGTCGTTTACTCTGTGTTTCATTCTTTTCATTTCTCCGTTTATTTCTCATATTTTATTCATGTCCCTATTTGCCAAATATTTCTCCAGCCCCTCTCTTTCTCTCACCCTGTCTCTCTCTCTCTCTCTCTCTCTCCACACACACACATTCACAGATATATATACACTGTATATATATATATATATACTTATAAACGTACACATACATACATATACATACACACACACACACGAACTCATTATCAGCACAGACAGATAATCATATCAGTTTTAAAGCATTCTCTCTGTTTACACACATTTTGAAATACCAGCGTAGATTTTGATTTCTTAATATCTCAGACTAGGCGTACGTGACATTTCAATCTTTGATCTTCGGCATTGATTAGTTTGATCAATTTCCTCAGTTCTTCTTTCAGCTTTTAAAACCCCACGTTTTCAATATTTAAAGAAAAATATTTCTTTCAAAGGATATCGCAATTCGATGAAACTCTACAATACTTGTATAGTTATTTTAAGAAATATCGACCGGAGTACATAGATAAAACTATGCACGCACAAACACATACGTTTCTATAGTCACACACCAAGAACAATATAGCGGAAGACAAAAGAAATAGAGATCAATAGTGTGAACCAGGCAAAGACATTAAGAGAAGTACAGCTTAGACAGCGCAAGTTGCAAGAACTCTGTTAATGTAAAAACACAACCGGCTGCTGATTACATCAAGGAGTTGTGTTCGTAGGTTATTGAGTGTAAGAGAAGAAATACTGAGAGGGAAACAGATTCTAGATGAAGAAATAGTTTAAATGAATGATTACATATTCTTAATTGAAATGGTTTTGTCAATTATTAAATATTCCATAATTCTATTTTATATATATTAGATATTATCAAAGAGCTTTTAATAAATCTTAACTTGTAATCTATTAAATTAGACGAACCAATCTTACAGCAAGGGATCAAGATTGTTAGTGTTTCACGAATTTAAATGAAACGAGAAGCTAAGGCTCTTTAATGCAAATAGAAGACGATAGCGATATATATAAATATAATTCTTATAATATATTTAAGTAATATAAATATAATAATGTAAATCATTTTCTCAGCCCGAACTCGTTTCGGTAAATTTTCATGATTTTAGCCGCCACGAGATCAATTGTTTAAGGTAAATTTTAAAATATGATTTCTTGATTCGTATTTATGATTCTGCAACGAACGTTACTATAATTGCCAGTTGTTATTAGTAAAAGTTTTGTCGTAAATCCAAGTTATTGTACTATTTCAAAACTATCTAGATGTCAATCGCAAAAAACATAAAGTGGCAGTAACTTTGTCTTCTTCACTTGAAGAAAGGTGATCCATGGAGACAAATATGTGCCATATTGCTCGTGATCCATGCCTACCTAACCACTTAAATGGGAACCGGTTAATAAGTCAATGTGCTATCACGACATAGAGAGAAAATATTAGATAGCTTGTTCTCTTGGCATCGAAAACAGTCAACAACCTTTCTATTTCTATCAATCAATGCAAGAATTACATAACGACAGGACTGCATATTTAAAACTAAAAGAAAACATCTTTACGATACATATTGTGGTGCATGTCAGGGGCTCACGATAGAACCAGAGGGATAAAGGCCGCTTCGTCACAGCAGTCGCCACGACGTGTGAGACTTACGATTTTTATTTCATCCCCAATAGAAAAAATCCTCTCTACCGCAGGTTTCGAACATCGTACGCCGTATTTCAGTCAGCGAAACCAGTGGTTTTAGGCGCACGGCCACGCGCACCTCTTATATATTTAGTTATCATGACAAACACCTGAATTCTAAATAATTCAATGTATCGATCTTCCAGATCATTCTCGTTGAGAGCTTGAGATGAGCGTTATGCTATTTCTTTATAATTACTTATCGTGCTGTTTTATTATAAAATTGACAGTTGATATATCTCACTTAAAGGTAAAAAGGTAAAGGTAAAGTACGAGACTTGAACCGGCGTCTTAGCACGCGAGTTTCCACCCATATGTGCTCGGCCGCCTATCCAGAAATGTTCTGATATTTCTGTATAGTGTCGTCTCAAGCATCTAAACTCAGATGCGAAGCAACATTCCTCACCTTCCCAGGGTAATACCCTGGTACCCATTTCTGCCAACGACTGGGTCGACCGTATAGGGTATTTTTTTTTCCAACCACGTGTACAATTCACACTGCTCCCAGCGGGAATAGAACACGGGTTGTCCGAACGTCGGTAGTCCAGTCGGGTGCTTTTCCCAACTAGGCTACCGAGGCCCCCAATATCTCACTTGTTAATCCGTAATGTTTTTATGATCGGTGCCTTCAGTGTAACTGTCAAATGTGTGCATGGACGATTCACAGAAATAAACTAATGAGCAGTGAATGTATTATCATTATTTTGTTTTTATTTTTAAAGTGAGCGGAAATAAAATAACAGTGCAAGAAATGGAATTTAGAAGATAGAGAGCGATAGTGTGAGGACATTGAGGAAGGAAGGAAGGAAGGAAGGAAGGAAGGAAGGAAGGAAGGAAGGAAGGACGGAAGTAAGGAAGGAAGGAAGGAAGGAAGGAAGGAAGGAAGGAAGGAAGGAAGGAAGGAAGGAAGGAAGGAAGGAAGGAAGGACGGAAGAACGGACGGACGGACGGACGGAAGGGGCGGAGGGAGAGATGAAAAAAAAGAAAGAAAGAAAGAAATTGCATAATATTAAGTCCGTCGTCCTGCATGGGGATAAATCGTAGAAGAAAATTAAGATACCCACGAGCTAAGCTCATTTACATTCACGATTTATAAAACTATTCAGTCACTACCAACACGACAGATTTCCCCCCGATCGATTCTGCATTTCAATAACACTGCAACAATCAATCATGCACGGTGCTTCAAGTTACTGTTTTACATTTCACTGATATGCCCTGTGTGAATAGAACGATAAAGAAACGCACCCAAATATAAAACATTTCCAAAAACAGGCCCAAATATAATTTAAATATTAGGAATAAAATACCGCTTTAGTGATGGCTCTATTTATTAACGAAAAATTGGAGAATGATAAATGTATTTCCAATAAATAAAATCGTTTTTGTTATTTTTGTATTAAATAAAAATATATTTTTTGGTGATTGATTGATACAATATGGACGAGATTAATTCTTGGTTAATTTTTCCGACATTTTAAAATGAAAATTGGAGTATACAACATTCTGTTAATGTTTAAATGCGTTGTTTTATGAGAATGTTTTAAGTTTGTATCATCATCATCATCGGGTGCCGTCTCCGCAATGAAAAGTTGGCTACCATAGATCGCCATTCCACTGTTTCTTGCTTTGATGGTGCAAATTGCCATAGGTTGGCTTGTCCATCTTTTGATGTTACTCGTCCGTGTTAGTCTTGGACTGCCTCTGACTCTTTTACCTTGTATTTTCCCATCCAATATTACTTTTAGTTGGCTGTTGTGTCTTTTAATATGCCCCCAAAATTTCATTTGTCTTGTTCTAATTGTGTTGGTAGTTCTCTTTTTATTGTTAGTTGTTCTTAAGACTTCATCGTTTGTTTTCTTTCTTTTCCATCCAATTCTACCTATTCCTCTATAAATCCGCATTTCAAAGGCTTCGATTTTCTGTTCTCTTTTCTTGTCTAATGTCCATGTTTCTGCACCATACAGGAATATTGAGAAGATATAACATTTTTCTATTCTTAGTTTCAGCCCTGTTGATATTTGTTTTGTTGTTAGTATATTTTTCATGACATTAAAATTACTTTTTGCCATACCCATTCTTTAGTTATTTCAATTTTCCATTTTCCATCATTGGTTATAGTATGTCCCAGGTAGTTGTAGCTCTGAACTGTCTCCAGATGTATTCCTTCAACTGTGATATCTATTAAGCTTGTCACACAACGCAAAAATGTGAAAAGTTTGGGTTCATTAATTTTTTTTTTCTTTTATTTTTGCACTAATAATATTTTCAGGCTTGAAAGAAAAAAAAATATGAGCCGGAATACGAGAGTTTAAACAAATTCAGTAGAAAAGTAGAGATGAAAGATTTCAAGTGATCGCTGATTCAAACTACGAATTAGTGATATGGCAACATGAGATAGATAGAACACTTAGACTGCGGAACACGTCCTACAGGACTGTCTCGATGTCAACTTCCTAAGAGCAAGGTACATTGAAAGAAATAACCCTGCACGATAAACTACGGGGAACCGATCCTGCATGATAAACTACGGGGAACCGATCCTGCACGATAAACTACGGGGAACCGATCCTGCATGATAAACTACGGGGAACCGGTTAAGACCGCAGATGTGCCATATTACTCGTGATCCATGGAGACAAATATGTGCCACATTGCTCGTGATCAATGGAGATAAATATGTGCCATATTGCTCGTGATCCATGGAGATAAATATGTGCCATATTGCTTGTGATCCATGGAGACAAATATGTGCCATATTGCTCGTGATCCATGGAGATAAATATGTGCCATATTGCTCGTGATCCATGCCTGCCTAACCGCTTAAATGGGAACCGGTTAATAAGTCAATGTGCTATCACGACATAAAGAGAAAATACTAGATAGCTTGTTTTCATGGCATCGAAAACAGCCAACAACAGAACTGATACGATGCACGGTGGATAGTAGATTTGGAAGGACATGATCGCCTAGTCCAACCGTTATGGCACATGATGATGATGATGTCATATTGCGAGTGACTCATGCCGGCCTAACCATTTAAATGGGAACCGATTAAGAGGTCAAATGTACCATAATGCTTGCGATCCATCCCCGTCTATCCAATCAAATGTAAGTAAAAGTTGATGGCTGAAGTTAGTATTTTAGTAAATAATTTTTACAAGAACAAAGCTTTTTTTTAAAATGATTCACGTATGCAACATACTAGTGTAAAATATTTCTTCTTTAACCACAAGTTTAATTTCAATTTATGTTATTGTTTCTTGTTGGTACGTATACCATAATACAGAAATCATAAACAGGATATATTTTTCTGAAATGCACCAATGATCTGGGCAAATATAAAATCAATAATAAACAAGTGAGATCGATTCTGCGCCTTCTTCAACACACTTCGAAAATCTTGACAACCTAGATAATAAAGACATTGAGAATAAAGAACATAATGAATCATAACACTTCTAACATGATATATATGGCACCCTCTCGTATTCTGTGAAAATCACAGAGAGGTATATTTATTAGACAGAACTAGCATGATATATAGTCTTCTCGTAGTAAACGTTCAAGAAATAATCAAAATTTTAGAAAGCATAAACGTAGACAGCAAAGATCTAAGAATAATAAAGAACATGTACTGGCAACAAACAGCAGCCATAATGACTGGAAACCAATTGGAAATGTTTCAACAAATAAAACACAGTGTTAGACAAAGTTGTGTGCTGTCACCAGATTTGTTTAATATGGATAGTGAGATTATTTTAAGATCCATAAGGGGCATGCCTGGAATAACAATCGGAGGTTATAATATAATTAAACTAAGGTATGCTGATAATACAGTCTTAATCGCTAAGAGTGAAAATGAGTTACAAGAAATGTTAGACATTGTAGTGAAAGAAAGCAAAAATAAAGGCCTTAATAGTAAAAAGAAGTAATGTTAACAACAAAGAAATAGATACAATCTCAGTGTAAAATAAAGAAAAGTGGAACAATATTAAAACAGGTAAATGAATTTAAATATTTGGGAACTTTGTTAATCTCAGACGGAAGATGTACAAAAGAGGTGAGATGCAGAATGGCTCAGACAAAAGCAGCTTTCCAAAAAAATGAGGAAGATTCAATGCAATCCATTTTTGACAATAGAAATAAGAAAAAGAGCTCATAAATGGTATGTAGAGACAGTCTTAACATATGGATGTGAATCATGGACACTATTCAAGAAAATCACTGGAGTCTGTAGAAATGTGGTTTTACAGAAGAATATTGAAAATACCATGGCCAGCTAAGAAAAGTAATGAAAACGTTCTGAAAGAGGCCTTAGCAAAAAGAGCTAAAATGTCCAATATTAGGAAGAAACAGTCATCATTTTTTTGGCCACGTAATGACAAGACAACAGCTGGAATATATTGTGACAACTTGGAAAATTGAGGGACGAAGAGATAGAGGGAAGCAACGAGAAAAGATACCAGACAGCTTAAGAAAATGGCTTGGCAGAAGGTCAACAACAGAAATGATAAATAACTGTCGAGATCGAAAGTTGTGGAGAGACATGATCACCTACGCCAGCAGGTCCGGTACTTGATGAGGATGATGATGATGAGTAAAAGTTAATAACCAGAGAGAATGAAAATATATCACTGTAGCGGTGAGGTTAAGGTCTTAGTGCCCATATTTTGTCGCTGATATTGGGCATGTTTGTGGGTTATGTGATTAGTATCACAGGTCACCGATATTTTTAGGGGAAACTTTCGGTGCCTATTTTCACATATTTGGTTGACTGGTTAGCCGCAATGACCACGACTGGAAATATAACATTAAGTAATAGAATTAAGTCATTCTAGAGATGAGCAAAGCTTATTGAACCACTAGGAACACGACTTTTATGGCGTACAATTAAGTTATTCTAGAGATGATCAAAGATTACCGAGCCAGTAAGAACTGACTGTTATGATGTAAAATTAGTTTATTCTAGAGATGACCAAAGCTTAATGCAAAGTTAGGAACTTCATCGTTTGTTTTCTTTTCTTATTATTATTATTATTATGTTATTTTCTGATAAAAACAAATAACCTAATAATAATAAAATAAGGAACTGACTGTTATGGCGTAAAATTATGTAATTCTGTAGATGCCCAAAGCTTGCCAAACTATCGGGCTGGTTAAACCAAAGCTGCCCGATAGGAAATTACGTATTTCCTTATTCTCCCATAACTCTTGAGATATTAATGGAAAGATATGTTGATCTAAGATTAAGATATGTTGATGATACTGTACTACTAGCAGAAAATCCTAAAGATCTACAACAATTGCTTAATAAAATAAACACGAAAAGCAAAAAATATGGACTAGATATGAATACCAAAAAGACTAAACTATGATCATAAACAAAGAAATTCTCAAGACCTACAATTAAATATCAAAGTTGAAGGAATACATCTGAAGACAGTTCAGAGCTACAACTACCTTGGGCGTACTATAACCTGTGATGGAAAATGTACAAATGAAATAATCAAAAGAATATGTATGGCAAAAAGTAATTTTAATGCAATGAAAAATATACTAACATCAAAACAAATAACACCAGGGCTAAAACTAAGAATAGCAAAATGTTACATCTTCTCAATATTCCTGTATTGTGCGGAAACATGGACATTAGACCAGAAAACAGAACAGAAAATTGAAGTCTCTGAAATGTGGTTATATAGAATAATAGGTAGAATTGGATGAAAAGAAAAGAAAACAAACGGTGAAGTTTTAAAACAACTAAAATGAAAAGAAAACATAAACACAATTAGAACAAGACAAATGAAATATTTTTGGGGCATGTTAAAGGATACAACAGCCTAATAAAAGTAATATTGGAAGGGAAAATACAAGGTAAAAGAGGCAGACGCAGACTAAGACTAACATGGACGAGTAATATCAAAAGATGGACAAGTTAATCGATGACAATCTGCACCATCAAAGCAAGAAACAGAGTGGAATGGCGCTCTATGGTAACCAACCTTCGATCTTGAGACGGCACTCACTGATGATGAACTCTTGAGAAACTGCTGACAGACTGTGTCAACTTTCCCAGTTGATCTCTATGTACAGTTATTCTTTGGGACACCGCAAAGTCGAGGCCTGTCCACTATTTGATCTTATGTTTTCTTTATAAGTCTTCCGGCCTCCCAGCAGCAGAGCTGGAAGTTGTCAGCGACCCATAGCTGATGGCTTGCGCCAGGACCAGTGAACCAGAACCATCCAGACCCTGCTCCACCTCTCCGTGGTGCCTCTAATAACAGACTAATCTGTCTAGTCTGGCCAAACGAGCAGGGATCGAAGAGGGAAGACAACCCGGTACTCAAAAATGTCTGACTGAAGTCGGATGTATTGAGCCGAAAGGCGCAAATATCACAGTTAGACTGCAAACCCCAACACAACGCAGACATGCCCACTTAACGTCCTTTTAAAGGCGGAAGATGAAGAGGAATATTCTAGTCTATCAGAATACTCTAGAATACTTTAGTCACCGGGCGAACGCAAGCAAAAAAGCAAGCATATGACTTCCATCTTTCTTCCTTCTTTCACAGTTCTTGCCAGAATGATTTTTGTTGAAATCCAGAAGATCGAGATGCGTGGCCAGACATTTCATTTTGTGTTTCTTCAAAAGATCACCCTGGACTCCATTTCTTCTTGTATAATTTTGCGAACTTTTAAAATTCGTTATACCACCTAAGTAAGAGATGTCCAAAACTTATCGATAACATTTCATCTTTACAGCTTGCATTTTATTTTGTAGTTGTGTTTTAAAGGGTAAGGGAAGAGCCCAATAGGCAAAAGACTTTGCAATTCATTCTTTATGATCATCATCACTACCGTAAGCTTGCCAGTGGTTGGGACACTCTTCATGAGTAAAAAAGTAAAGTACCCCCGTCACGCCAAGTGGCGTACAAACGCCATATGGTGTTAGTGACCATAATTTTAATAGACCTTCGGCACATGATTTTTTGGGGTAATGTGGTTTATATAACGCCCGTGTCGCTTTACTTTCCCAGAAAAATATCCGGTACTCATTAAAGGCTGGGTGAACCGGTGCCGTCGGTTGTGATCGAACAATACCTCTCGTCCTTAGTAGTCCAGTTCACTTATCACTGAGCTATCGTGGCTCACAATTTATTTTGTAATTGTGTTTTAAAAGTAAGGGAAGAGCCCTAGAGGCAAAAGACTTTACAATTCATTCATTATCATTATCATCACTACCGAAAGCTTGCCGGCGGTTGGGGCACTTTTGATGACGTCTTCACAATTTTCCCCAAACCTTCACAAGTAAGATATGCTTTCAGAGATGTGAAGAAAATTAATCTTGTTCATTATTTGATGTTGTCTTCCCACCTAATTTTCCGTCTGCCTTGACCCTGAACTCAGTGGTCACTGAACTAAGGACATGAGGTCAGTCTGATCCTGATCGGATCAGGTTCACCTAACCATAAACGGGTTACGGATGTTTTCTAGGAAAGTAAAGCGGGACGGGCGTTATACTGCCCACATTACTCAAAAATCATTAGCCGAAGGGCTACCAAAAAAAATTGGCCATCAACATCATGTTCTCTATATACTTTTGGTTCTTTGTTTATGGAAGGCCCCGGTATCACTGCAAACTAATTAAAATCCATAATTGCTCAACCGCCCGTGCCAGTGGAATCATCCGAATTACTAATCTCCCAAACAAAGAAAGGTAGAAAGGTCTCTATATACCACGTGGCGTTAGTGGCTTTTTCACTTTTTTTTTAACGTGTTTTCCTTTGCTGGAAGTTCTCTGCAAAATGGTAAAAGAGAGGCCTGTAGATTATGTAAAATTAACAATACAACCTTCATTCCAAAGCGAATTACCAATAATAGAAAATGGCGTTATGCTAAAAAAAAATAGTTTAAAAAAATAACCAACACCGAAATATCAATGTGTTAGACACCAAAGACAGAAAATGGTTTTGAGATAAGAGAGAGGCATGTGTGGTTGAGAAATAAGAAAAGAGTAAAGAAGAATAAACGATATTGAATAATCGTGGTTTTACTGAAAAATGTTGATAGTACAGTGGATAATACAGATAAAAGGTGTCACAAGGACGTACTAATAGATGCCAAAGCAAAACATATAATATTTATAATTTCAGAAATATACTGTCTTCAATCTCTTGTGTGTTATATAACGAGAAAGGAAGAGCTAGAATACAGTATTCCAGCAGGAAAAATTGAGGGAAGAAGTGGGGACAACAGCAACAGAGCTGAAAGCGTCCAATGACTCATAGCTGATCGCGCCAGAAGCGGTGAACCATAACTATCCAGTCCTACTCCATTTCTTCGCGGTGCCGCTAGGAACAGACTAACCACTTTCTAATCTGGCCAAATGAGTAACAATCAAGAGGGAAGGCCCATCCGGTTCACACAAACGTCATCCCGAAGTCGGATGTTTTGGAACGAGAGGTGCAAGTTATCACAGTTTTACTGAAAACGACAACTCAGTGCAACCACGTCCACTTAAGGTTCTTTAAAGGACAGATGATGAAGAGGCATAACTACGTCTGCAGTGACGGGGTGGACGCAAAGAAGAAGAAGAAGACGGTAGACTTGAGCGAAGGAAAAGGAAAGAAAAGGTATCAAACGGTCTAAGAGAATGATTGGGCAAGAAAGCAACAAAAGAAGTGAAGAAATAACTGTTGAGATAGAAAGTTGTGGAGAGACATGATCACCTACGCCTTCAGACACGGTACTTCATTGATGATGGTCATAGGTGATGATGATGATGATAATTATGATGATGAGTGAATTAGGAAAGAAATAATCAACAGTTAAAATGGTTAGGCCATCCGATCAGACTGAAATAATGTATTACAGCTCAAATCAGATTTTAAAAACCGACTATAAATTGATGGATCGTTAAACGTTATAAATGCTAGGAAACAACAGCAGGAGAGGCCAACAGAGAGCGAACTACCGAAAACTAAATCTCTCCTCGACGCTGAAAGGAGATGAGGTAATAAAGGCGAAGAAAAATATAATACCAATGGAGGAGGGAAGCGGTCCGCCCATGGTCATAGAGGATGTCATAAGGAAGGAAATGAGCTTTAAGTAAAAAGAAGAATGAGGCGATATACAGAAAAAGAGAGGGGTGCCCTGATAAAACTATTTTTATGTGAACAACGTGTACAAAATCATAACTAAACAAAATTCGTGTCTGTTATTATATCCTTAAGCCTATCTGACACTGGGATTAAGTAGACCTGTCAATGGATCACATTGTTTGAACATTATCAACTTGAGAACGGCGAATGAAGTAGCTATTCTCCATTCAATTTATACAAAAAATATAAAGGAATCTTCTTTAATGAGACGGTTATTACGTGGCTCGATCACGTGGGGCATTACTTCAGCGTGTAGGACACGTTTAGAGTAGAATAAATATGGAGTGCAACTTCGTGCGCTAATATAGAAATTAATGTATCAACAAATATGGGAAACATATATACTGCTAAAAGAAGCATTTGGGCAATAGGCGAATAAAAATATGCCTTCATGGAAAGCACTAAAAATATTAGAGGCGTAAGAGATATGTGGGATCAGCGATAGCTCGGTAATTAGGGAACTGGACTACTAAGGACAGGGAGCATCGATAGATCAGTGGTTAGTGAACTGGACAACTAAGGACAGGGAGCATCGATAGCTCAGTTGTTAGTGAACTGGACAACTAAGGACAGGGAGCATCGATAGCTCAGTTGTTAGTGAACTGGACAACTAAGGACAGGGAGCATCGATAGCTCAGTTGTTAGTGAACTGGACAACTAAGGACAGGGAGCATCGATAGATCAGTTGTTAGTGAACTGGATAACTAAGGACAGTGAGCATCGATAGCTCAGTGGTTAGTGAACTGGACAACTAAGGACAGTGAGCATCGATAGCTCAGTGGTTAGTGAACTGGACAACTAAGGACAGGGAGCATCGATTGCTCAGTAATTAGTGAACTGGACAACTAAGGACAGGGAGCATCGATAGCTCAGTGGTTAGTGAACTGGACTACAAAGGACAAGAGGTAGGGTTCGATCCCAACCTACAACTTCCGGGTTCACCCAGTCTTAAATAGGTACTGGATTTTTTCTGGGGAAGTAAAGCGGCACGGGCGTAATACTGACCACATCACCCCCAAAAATCATGTGTCGAAGGTCTGTAAAAAATGCTGGTCACTAACACCATATTCCCTATACGCCACTTGGCGGGACGTGACTTTTTACTTTTTTTGAAGAGATATGTACAAAAGCGTAAATGGGAATCCATAATTAACGTTGGGAAGCTTTAATCGATAATCATCATCATCATCAAGTCCCGTAGGTGGGCATGTTACTCATCAATTATCTATCTCAACAGTTCTTTAAAATGTATCTTGCTAACTTACATAGCAAACTATTCCCTTAAACTTGCTGGTATCTTTTCTCTCTAGCCTCTATTTCTTCTTCAAAAGATGTTTTACGTTCTAACAAATTATTACATCTCTTCTTTCTCATTAAAGAGCTAAACGATGATTAATTATTCCGTTCTTTAAAGTACACCATATTTCTACTTTGGCTTCTTTCCCAGTTACAATTTAATTGTATTTGTTTATGTATTCACCTCTCTTTGGTTGTCTTTCAGCTTGATTCAAATTAAGGGCATAGTCGGTGATTACCCATTGAGATAACAATAGACGGGTAGTAGGCTCAGACATATATTATTGCAAGTGAAGTTTGTTAGTCCAGACTGAGTCATAAATCTTTGTAATATATGGTCTTTGGAGTCTTAACAGACGGTTGGTAACAATTAATCATGATAAGTCAGTTGCTTAGTAAAATATTAGTGACTTATGATGGATGCTGTTTTGCTGAATAGCTTCTCTCGTGGCTGAATCTGTCAATATTAGATAGACAGATTTTACCGCAGAATGGACGATAAATTTTTGTTGTGTCTGGCTTTGTCTCCTTTTTCCTGCATCTTTTGTCTTCTCAATATAATATCAACCCTTCCTCGAATGTTGATTTGCCGTATTTTTATTATTTTTTTCTCCGTGTTCTTCGATCTGCAGAAGATTTGCATAGCTTATTTCCCTAATAGAGAATTCACACAAGGAAGTCATGCAAATATCCTTATATCTCAGCGCTGTATTACCCTTTTGTCTTTTTCCGCCCCTTGTTCACCACGCAATATTTGCTTTGGGAATACGATTTATCGCAATTTTTCTTGCATGACCCAGCCACTTTAGCCGCAGACCCCTATGTGTTGCCATGATGGTTGCGAGTTTGGCTCGTTGTAAGACATTAGAGTTGGTTACTTTGTATTGCCATTTGGAGTTTGGCTCGTTGTAAGACATTAGAGTTGGTTACTTTGTATTGCCATTTGGTGTTCATTGTCTTGCGAAGGCAACGCACATGAAAGCTAATGAAACATGAAATGTTTGCAATACAAGTCCAGGCGATAAAATACTGAGCTATTAATCCTTTCAGCAAAAGCAAGCGAATGTCGGCGCTAGAAGGCTGAACCATAAATATTTGCAACAAAAGTAAGTTAGTAAAGACAGTGCCATTAATCTTTGCAGAAGAAGCATTTTAGTCCAGGCTAAGTCATTAATCCTTGCAACAGAAACATATTACTTCAGACCGAGCCATTAATCCTTGCAGAAGAAGCATGCTACTACAGACATAACAATTAATCCTTACAGCTGGAGCTTGTTAGTTCAGGGAGAAGATGGTTGAGCCATTAATCCTTGCAACAGAAACATATTACTTCATACCGAGCCATTAATCCTTGCAGAAGAAGCATGCTACTACAGACATAACAATTAATCCTTACAGCTGGAGCTTGTTAGTTCAGGGAGAAGATGGTTGAGCCATTAATCCTTGCAACAGAAACATATTACTTCATACCGAGCCATTAATCCTTGCAGAAGAAGCATGCTACTACAGACATAACAATTAATCCTTACAACTGGAGCTTGTTAGTTCAGGGAGAAGATGGTTGAGCCATTAATCCTTGCAACAGAAACATATTACTTCAGACCGAGCCATTAATCCCTACAGCAGGAGCTATTAGTCCAGGGGGAGTGTACTCACTTGTTTCAAGACTATATTCCAAATGGAGACAACTCTAATTGCAAAAAACAAACCGTGCCTAAAATGTCGATAAAAACCAAACACTTGAAAGGTTGCCCCAAATAACTGTGTATGAAGACGGAACTAGATTTTCCTTTTTCATTTTTTATATAAAACCAGTTCTGACTTAAGGAAGTTTTTAGCTGTACAACAGATAAGGAAATGATTAGTCACCACCGATATGTTTTTCCCAAAATAATGTTAAGAGAACAGTTAACAGTTAAAAGACCAAAACAAGATTACATTTTGTGGCAAAAAAAATCAAAAGAAACAATCCTATTTATCACGCTTTTCGGACAACTGTGGCAACGCGTGAAAGCTGACCAAAAACAAAAACCAATAGAAGATACAATATAGAAAAATGACCGAAAATCTTGGAAGAATGGGATGGTAAGAAACTCAACAGCAGATAAACAAATGTGGAAACAGAAATCTGTGAAGAGATAATATCACCTACACCGGCAGGTAGCGTTTGATGGTGTTGTTGTTAGCGATGACGATAATGATGATGATATTATGGACGGACGCACTAGATTGTAAAATGGGAGAAACACTTGCTGTGAGAGCAAGAAAGAAGGAGAGAAAACGAAGGAGAAGACGAGAACGAAGAAGAAAAGAAGAGTAACAGGTTGAAGAGGAAGAGAGGAGAAAGAGAAGATACAAGCAAGCAGAGGAAGAATAAGAGAGGAGAAAAAGCAGATAGGAGCAAGATGAGGAAAAGAAGAGAAGAGAACAAGTAGATAAGAGCAAGGTGAGGAAGAAGAGAGGAGAACAAGTAGATAGGGGCAAGGTGAGGAAGACGAAGAGAGGAGAACAAGTAGATAGGAGCAAGGTGAGGAAGACGAAGAGAGGAGAACAAGTAGATAGGAGCAAGGTGAGGAAGACGAAGAGAGGAGAACAAGTAGATAGGAGCAAGGTGAGGAAGAAGGAGAGAGGAGAACAAGTAGATAGGAGCAAGGTGAGGAAGAAGAAGAGAGGAGAACAAGTAGATAGGAGCAAGGTGAGGAGGAAGAAGAGAGGAGAACAAGTAGATAGAAGCAAGGTGAGGAAGAAGAAGAGAGGACAACAAGCAGATAGGAGCAAGGTGAGGAAGAAGAGATGAGAACAAGTAGATAGGAGCAAGGTGAGGAAGAAGAAGAGAGGAGAACAAGTAGATAGGAGCAAGGTGAGGAAGACGAAGAGAGGAGAACAAGTAGATAGGAGCAAGGTGAGGAAGAAGAAGAGAGGAGAACAAATAGATAGGAGCAAGGTGAGGAAGAAGAAGAGAGGAGAACAAATAGATAGGAGCAAGGTGAGGAAGAAGAAGAGAGGAGAACAAGTAGATAGGAGCAAGGTGAGGAAGACGAAGAGAGGAGAACAAGTAGATAGGAGCAAGGTGAGGAAGAAGAAGAGAGGAGAACAAGTAGATAGGGGCAAGGTGAGGAAGAAGAGAGGAGAACAAGTAGATAGGAGCAAGGTGAGGAAGAAGAGAGGAGAACAAGTAGATAGGAGCAAGGTGAGGAAGAAGAAGAGAGGAGAACAAGTAGATAGGAGCAAGGTGAGGAAAAAGAAGAGAAGAGAACAAGTAGATAAGAGCAAGGTGAGGAAGAAGAGAGGAGAACAAGTAGATAGGGGCAAGGTGAGGAAGAAGAAGAGAGGAGAACAAGTAGATAGGAGCAAGGTGAGGAAGAAGAAGAGAGGAGAACAAGTAGATAGGAGCAAGGTGAGGAAGGAGAAGAGAGGAGAACAAGTAGATAGGAGCAAGGTGAGGAAGAAGAGAGGAGAACAAGTAGATAGGGGCAAGGTGAGGAAGACGAAGAGAGGAGAACAAGTAGATAGGAGCAAGGTGAGGAAGAAGAAGAGAGGAGAACAAGTAGATAGGAGCAAGGTGAGGAAGGAGAAGAGAGGAGAACAAGTAGATAGGAGCAAGGTGAGGAAGAAGAAGAGAGGAGAACAAATAGATAGGAGCAAGGTGATGAAGAAGAAGAGAGGAGAACAAGTAGATAGGAGCAAGGTGAGGGAGACGAAGAGAGGAGAACAAGTAGATAGGAGCAAGGTGAGGAAGAAGAAGAGAGGAGAACAAGTAGATAGGAGCAAGGTGAGGAAGAAGAAGAGAGGAGAACAAATAGATAGGAGCAAAGTGAGGAAGACGAAGAGAGGAGAACAAGTAGATAGGAGCAAGGTGAGGAAGAAGAAGAGAGGAGAACAAATAGATAGGAGCAAAGTGAGGAAGAAGAAGAGAGGAGAACAAGTAGATAGGAGCAAGGTGAGGAAGAAGAAGAGAGGAGAACAAATAGATAGGAGCAAGGTGAGGAAGAAGAAGAGAGGAGAACAAGTAGATAGGAGCAAGGTGAGGAAGAAGAAGAAGGCAAAGAAAAAGACGAGGAAGAAAATGAGGAGGAGCATTTGAGAAGGAAGCAGTAGAAAAAGAAGAATGGGAAGAAGAAGAAGAAGAAGAAAGGGTGAAGAAGGAGAAAAAGTGTGAGGAGAAGAAGGATAAGAAGAAGATGAAGATTCATAAAAGAAAATAAAGCAGAGAGAGAAGGGGACGAGAAAGGAAAGAAAGAAACCAAAAAAAAATAAGTAATATATTTTAACAAAATAAAAATCTAGAAAGTAAATGTCTACAGTAGAAATTATCCACAAACACTAATTACAGGGAATGGTGAGATCTTCCAATGTGTGAGACAGTAATAATTAATAATGTGTAAATTAGAATTTACATTCTAGTGTCAACACAAAAAGTGGGTGGGTCGGTGGACGAAACAAATGTTCAACTTAAGATGGTTATATTTCAACAATTACAAAAATTTGATTCAAGGATTGAATTTAGAACATAGTTAAGATTACCCCACAAAATATGTTTAGATGTCACAGATGTTTAATTAAATAATTAGATTTCTCTTTTATTTAGAATTCTTCTAAATAGAAGAGAAAACGTCATGTGGGATTGGTCTTATATTTACGAATATAAAGAAAAGAGAAAATGTTATCATTCCTTCTTAATTATTAGGAATATGTACACATATAAAAATAGCATAATTAGTAATTTCTATGATAAAGATAATATGCAGAATGGCTCAGGGAAAAGCAGCTTTCCAAAAATGAGGAAGATACTATGCAATCCATTTTTGACAATTGAAACAAGAAAAAGAGTTCTTAAATGTTACGTCAAGCCAGTCTTAACATATGGATGCGAATCATGGACAATAGGACAACAGACAAGAAAATCACTGGAGTCTGTAGAAATATGGTTTTACAGAAGAATGTTGAGAGTACCATGGACAACAAAGAAGAGTAATGAAGATGTTCTGAGACATGTCAAAGCAAAAAGAGAGCTAATTTCCAATATTAGGAAGAAACAGTCATCATTTTTTGACCATGTAATGACAAGAGAACAACTGGAATATATTGTAACAACTGGAAAAATTGAGGGACGAAGAGATAGGGAGAAGCAAAGAGAAAAAATAAACAGACAGCTTAAGACATTGGCTTGACAGAAGGTCAACAACAGAAATGATAATATAGCTGTCGAGATCGAAAGTTGTGGAAAGACATGATCACCTACGCCAGCAGGCCCTGTACTTGATGATGATGATGATAAAGAACCAATGAGGAAATCCTCAAAGAGGCCAACACGAAAAGGGAGCTCCTAAAATAAGAAAGAAACAATCAACAGTTTCCGTGCACATCATTAGAAGAGGAACGTTAGAATACTTGAATAACTGGAAAAATACAGGGAAATAGAGATCGCGGACGACAAAGAGAAAACAAAACTAGATAATTGGTGTCATGGCATAGAAAACAGTCAACAACAGATTTGATACGATGCACGGTGGATAGTAGATTGTGGAAGGACATGATCGCCTACGCCACCGGTATCGCACATGATGATATGACAAAGAAGAGTAGTAATATCAGCAGTTCTTTAAATACGTTTCTGATAATAAAGTTAAGTTACGATCTTAACAGTACTTCCATACGTTTATTATAATGGAACAAAACAAAAATGGTATCGGTACTTCAATACGTTTATTATAATGAAACAAAACAAAAATGGTATCGGCACTTCAATATGTTATTATAATGAAACAAAACAAAAATGGTATCGGTACTTCAACAAATTTATTATAATGGAACAAAACAAAAATGGTATCGGTACTTCAATACGTTTATTATAATGAAACAAAACAAAAATGGTATCGGTACTTCAATACGTTTATTATAATGAAACAAAACAAGAATGGTATCGGCACTTCAATATGTTTATAATACTGCACTAGAGTACTTGAGAACACATCTCAGTTTAAAAACGAAAAATTGCATTGTAGAATTTGATTACAAGTTTTTACAAATAAATTTAGAAATAAAAAAACATATTCTTATTAACAATTCTTGTTTTGGAATTAAATTATAAGAAAGAAATGTTATACTTTCGTTACGATTTTATGAGAAGTAAAATAGATAGAAACGTGTTGGATACTTACAAATGTTTATGAGTCCATATGACCTAAGTCTGTTGATATTTCTTTCCATACAACCGTCAATAGACGCTAAGGGTACGTGCTCAAGCAACGACGTCAGTGATTGTCACAGTTCAGTAGTTTTCCATTCTGGTGTTGCTGTTATTCATTTCTGTTCCCCCTATTTCCTGTGTGGTTAAGTCACAGAATAAGCAGGACACGTATTAAGGTTGAACACCGTTCTACATTTCCAGCGATTTACTTTTTTCTTCGTCTTTTTTACTTCTGTTCTTCTTCGTCTGCCTTATAGCGTGGAGGGAAGATATAGTTTACGGTTTATTTGCTCTTCTGTTTACCTCTGTTGTTGTTGGGCGACCTATTGTTTCTAACATTTCTTCAATTCATCATTTACATGGTCGGTCCTTAAGTCTGGTGTGTTTATATAATGTTTAACAGGCTCGTTGTATAGTGTATTGATATTCTTGTTACATCAAGTGGCCAAACCATTTTATCTGTTGTTTCTTTATGTGTTCGATGGTGGAAATTATTCCAAGTTTTTTTGTCAGTTCTTCATTTCTGTCGTTTTATCTCTAGGGCTTCTTCCCGTTTAGCGTCTAATCTTATGTATGTTGGGAGCCACAATATATCAGTGGTTAGTGAACTGGACTACAAAGGACAAAAGGTAGGGTTAGATCTCAACCGACGGGTTCCGGTTCACCCAACCTTTAATGGGTACCGGATATTTTTCTGGGAAAGTAAAGCGGCACGGGCGTAATACCGACCACATTGCCCCAAAAATCATGTGCTGAAGGTCTGTAAAATTTATGGTCACTAACACCATATTCCCTATACGCCACTTGGCGTGACGGGGGTACTTTACTTTTACTTTTTTTACTTTATGTACGTTGTCATACGTAAAGCTGCATCAATAACAATTTATTTCCTGTCTATTTTTCTATTTTTTATCAGTCCAACATATTTCATTTCTGTATGTGGTTATTTTTGTTATTGTCCTCGAGTCAGGCGTCCAGGTCTGGCATTAGTTTCATTACTTTGAGACGAAGGTTATGTTGTGGAGTTCCTGTTTTACCTTTAGTTTTATTTCCTTCTTGGATAGCACTGACGGCAGCTGTCCGGTGATTTGACAAACTTTG
The DNA here is from genome assembly GCA_032433765.1 of Megaustenia siamemsis. NCBI lineage: Eukaryota > Metazoa > Mollusca > Gastropoda > Stylommatophora > Ariophantidae > Megaustenia > Megaustenia siamemsis. The sequence goes on along the minus strand of JAVIAB010000124.1, from coordinate 87,695,473 downwards.
GTGCAACTTGAGTCTATTTCTGGTGATTATGAAATATCGTTATGTTCAAGATTTAGTTTGCAGTATTCAAGATTTAGTTTGCAGTATTCAAGATTTAGTTTGCAGTATTCAAGATTTAGTTTGCAGTATTTTTGCTCTTCTGTTTACCTCTGTTGTTGTTGGGCGTCCTTAATGGAAATTAAATTTAATTAATTAAACTCCAGCACTTGTTTTTATAGCCTGCTGTTTATTTTTAACCTGTTAAAATGGTCAGATCAAACCATTCAGCAATGTTGTGTTGGTGAAGAAATAGAAATTAAATAACTTTAATAAGTAAGACGTCAAACATACATGACCACGCCTATGTATTCATCAGGCTAAAAGTCCTTTACAGAGTCTTTGAGCTTCATTTGCATGCACAAGCAATGTAAAATGAAAGCTCTAGAGTTTTAAAGTTTGACTGATGGCGTTATTGTTGGTAACACAAAACTGGTCAAAACACGCTTAAAAAAAAAAAGTAAGTAAAGTTCCCCCGTCACGCCAAGTGGCGTATAGGGAATATGGTGTTAGTGACCATCAATTTTACAGACCTTCGGCACATGATTTTTGGGGCAATGTGGTCGGTATTACGCCCGTGCCGCTTTACTTTCCCAGAAATAAATCCGGTATCCATTAATGGCTGGGTGAACCCGGAAGCCGTTGGTTGGGATCTAACCCTACCTCTTGTCCTTTGTAGTCCAGTTCACTAACCACTGAGCTATCGCGGCTCCCTACAATTATAATACACTACTATAATGCTATAGTATTAAAAATAACTCAATACTACAAAACTATTATCATCATCAAGTACCATGCCTACAGGCGTAAGTGATCATGTCTTTCCACAACTTTCGATATCGACAGTTATTTATCATTTCATTTGTTGACCTTCAGCCAAGCCATTCTCTTTAGCTGTCTGGCTTCTTTTCTCTTTGCTTCCTTCGATCTTTTCGTCCCTCAATTTTCCCAGTTGTCATAATATATATACATATATATAATATACTATTTTTTATGGTAAAGTTTTCATCTTTTAATTGTAATTGCTGTATAATATTACTATAAAGATCAAATATATTTTTAAGTCACATGTATTAACCACCATTCCTTAAAAGCATGCGAGGGCTGCTGCAAAACAACTAAAGAAATGGAAAATAAACCGGATGCATTTTAAAACATATGCCTACGTAAAATACTTCGTATACCATGGGAATGATTGTCATACTAATGCTGAGATAAGAGAAATGACAGAAGATCCAAAAATAGCATTTATAATATAAATCATCATCATACGTCGAATGAGCAAATACGTAAATATAAAACAAAGAGAAGAAGGGTGTCATATGTTGTCCATGTGATGAGAAGAGACAAAGGAATCTAAAAGTAGGCCTTCAAATGGGAACCAGAGGGTAAAAGCAAAAGAGGCAGACCTTGATAAATACTAAAAATAACACTGAAGCGAAAGGCAACAACTTAAAAATAAAAATGTTCAACTCCAATGTTAAGTCAGCTCTATTATATGGATGTGAAACGTGGAGAACAACAAAATTGACAATCATGAAGATACAGACTTTCATTAATGGATGCTTATGCAGAATAAAAGGATGGAAATGGCAGGACAAAATCACTAACACAGAATTATGGAAATGTACCAGGGAAATACCAGTGGATAAAGAGATACAGCGAAGACGATATCGAAGGATAGGACACACATTGCAGAAGTCAACTGAAAGTATTACACAACAGGCCCTTTTTTGGAATCCCCAGGGGAAAAGACAAAGAGGAAGACCAAGAAATTCTTGGAGAAGACAGGAGAAGCAGATATGAAGATGATGGGAAGACATGAAATGATCTTAAAAGAATGACAAGAAACAGAGCGACTTGGATAGTGTTTATTAAAGACCTATGCTCCACAGGGAGTTCAAAGGTAGAAGAAGTAGAAAGGCAACACTTGCAGGTATCAGCTCTCACGCCGAGACTGAACAACTCGCACAGAAGAAGGACGTATGGCAATTACAATTCGGGTCTTGTGCAAGGTCTGATTCTTGATAACAAAAGGTCATCGGACACAAAGAGTCTTGACTTACTTCCCTATGTGCCGTCTTCTGGTCGACAGAAAAATAGATCGATAAATATAATATTTCTACAAATTTTACTTTTATTTATTATATTATTATTATCGCTTTGGTTACTTGGCGTCCGCGCCTACAAGCCCATCAGTCAGATTCGGGCCCTATATGTAAACATGTTGGACAAAAAAAAAAATAAAGTTAAAGTACCCCCGTCACGCTAAGTGGCGTATAGGGAATACGGTGTTAGTGACCACAAATTTTACAGATCTTCGGCACATGATTTTTGGGGTAATGTGGTCGGTATTACGCCCGTACCGCTTTACTTTCCCAGAAAAAAATACGGTACCCATTAAAAGCTGGGTGAACCGAAAGCCGTCGGTTGGGATCGAACCCTACCTCTTGTCCTTTGTAGTCCAGTTCACTCACTACTGAGCTATCGCGGCTCCCCAAACATGTTGGACAGCGCTGCTCCATTTGTGTTTTCTCTGCATGGGACTCAGTATGCTGTAGTCCATTTACCTGCTGCTCTCTAGGTCTACGTTTCATACGTTTTCTGTTGTCACTGAATATTAATATTAAGAAGAGTCTACATTTTAAATAGACTCAGCGGAAAACTAGTAACAGACAAATACTGGTATGGAGAAAGTCCTCCTACTGGTGTCTAAATTCATGAAAACAGTTCATTTTCTCTTTATGATATGATGAACCAAAGGCGTAGACTAAAATGAGTGGGAAAAGAAGGAGAGACAGCTGAGCGATTCCCAGGATGAAATATACTTGACAATTGAAAAAGAAAAAGAGAAATTAGTTGTAACAAATATAAATCATCGCAGACTAGGGGAAACAATATTTGCTTCGATCTGGACACTGGCAACCAACTTACTTGCTTTGTTACGTTTTGGCAACCAACATACTTGCTTTGTTACGTGTTGGCAACCAACAAACTTGCTTTGTTACGTGTTGGCAACCAACAAACTTGCTTTGTTACGTGTTGGCAACCAACATACTTGCTTTGTTACGTGTTGGCAACCAACAAACTTGCTTTGTTACGTGTTGGCAACCAACATACTTGCTTTGTTACGTTTTGGCAACCAACATACTTGCTTTGTTACGTTTTGGAAACCAACATACTTGCTTTGTTACGTTTTTGAAACCAACAAACTTGCTTTGTTACGTCCTGACAAACAACATACTTGCGTTGTTACGTCCTGACAAAAACATACTTGCGTTGTTACGTCCTGACAAACGACATACTTGCGTTGTTACGTCCTGACAAACAACATACTTGCGTTGTTACGTCCTGACAAACGACATACTTGCGTTGTTACGTCCTGACAAACGACATACTTGCGTTGTTACGTCCTGACAAACAACATACTTGCGTTGTTACGTCCTGACAAACAACATACTTGCTTTGTTACGTCCTGACAAACAACATACTTGCTTTGTTACGTCCTGACAAACAACATACTTGCGTTGTTACGTCCTGACAAACAACATACTGCTTTGTTACGTCCTGACAAACAACATACTTGCGTTGTTACGTCCTGACAAACAACATACTTGCTTTGTTACGTCCTGACAAACAACATACTTGCTTTGTTACGTCCTGACAAACAACATACTTGCTTTGCTGAGTGCCGACAATTAACATATTTGCTTTTCCCTGTTCTGACAACCAACATAATTGCTTTGTTCCATGCAGAAAACCAACATTATTGTATTGTTCCATACAGAAAACCAACATAATTGCTTTGTTCCATGCAGAAAGCCAACATAATTGCTTTGTTCCATGCAGAAAACCAACATTATTGCTTTGCTTCACCTGACAACCAATATAATTCTTTGTTCCATGCAGAAAACCAACATTATTGCATTGTTCCATGCAGAAAACCAACATAAGTGCTTTGTTCCATGCAGAAAACCAACATAATTGCTTTGTTCCATGCAGAGAACCAACATTATTGCATTGTTCCTTAAAGAAAACCAACATTATTGCTTTGTTCCTTGCAGAAAACCAAAAAAATTGCTTTATTCCATGCAGAAAACTAACATAATTGCTTGTTCCATGCAGAAAACCAAGAAAATGCTTTGTTCCATGCAGAAAACCAACAAAATTGCTTTGTTCCATGCAGAAAACCAACAAAATTGCTTTGTTCTATGCAGAAAACCAACATAATTGCTTTGCTTCACCTGACGACCAACATAGTCGCTTTCCTCCATCCTGGCAACCAACATAGTCGCTTTGCTCCATCCTGGCAACCAACATAGTCGCTTTGCTCCATCCTGGCAACCAAAATAGTCACTTTGCTCCATCCTGGCAACCAACATAGTCGCTTTGCTCCATCCTGGCAACCAACATAGTCGCTTTGCTCCATCCTGGCAACCAACATAGTCGCTTTGTTCCATCCTGGCAACCAACATAGTCGCTTTGCTCCATCCTGGCAACCAACATAGTCGCTTTGCTCCATCCTGGCAACAACAACATAGTCGCTTTGCTCCATCCTGGCAACCAACATAGTCGCTTTGCTCCATCCTGGCAACCAACATAGTCGCTTTGCTACATCCTGGCAACCAACATAGTCGCTTTGCTCCATCCTGGCAACCAACATAGTCGCTTTGCTACATCCTGGCAACCAACATAGTCGCTTTGCTCCGTCCTGGCAACCAACATAGTCGCTTTGTTCCATCCTGGCAACCAACATAGTCGCTTTGCTCCTTCCTGGCAACCAACATAGTCGCTTTGCTCCATCCTGGCAACCAACATAGTCGCTTTGCTCCATCCTGGCAACCAACATAGTCGCTTTGCTCCATCCTGGAAACCAACATAGTCGCTTTGCTCCATCCTGGCAACCAACATAGTCGCTTTGCTCCATCCTGGCAACCAACATAGTCGCTTTGCTCCATCCTGGCAACCAACATAGTCGCTTTGCTCCATCCTGGCAGTAGTATAGCAGGAAGGATCTGGGTCGCATTTAGGCGCTAAATTAACAAAGATATATAGTAGGTGCGCGGCGCACCTAATGTACCGTAGGTGCAGGGGGAGTTAACCATGATAGCTCGTGTCGGGATGTTGACCGCTAGTCCCGGTGACCCCGGAAGTGACCTGTTTATGTCTGGTGTGTGCTGACTTTGGAGTTCTTGCTCGATAGTGATAGGTTAGTAGATTATACAATATCAATGAAAAAACATTAAATATAAAACAAAAGACAAAAGATATATTTTATTCTTTTATTATCTCAATAGGTGTATAACATACAGTGGATATTATATATCATTACAAACATATTCAGTACATTGAGTAAATATAGTACAAGGATAACAATTATTTATAGCTATGTAGTTGGGTGTCTGCTTAGCGTTGTGTCATAAATGAATCATAAGGGGTGAAACAGTTAGAGATTGCTGGGTAGTCTTAAGTGGTAGTGTAAAGAGTTAAATATCTAGAGGCGTTGTCGAGACGTTATCATCAGCGACCTTTCTTTTTATATAGAAATAGGAAAGAGCATTTCTTGTTTGACTGTAGGAAAATATGGAATTATTTAAGACTTTGAATCCTACATTTTTCCCACCTTGGCCTTTTGCGTAGCGAGAACCTCTAAAAACATATCTTTATCTAATTTGTTGTGTTGCTTGCTTAGCCCTTTACAACTGATTTATCGTAATCACCACTACAATGGTACGTCTTACTACATAAGCTAACAAGAGCTGTCCCTTCGTAAAAAGTAAAGTAAAGTACCCCCCGTCACGCCAAGTGGCGTATAGGGAAATATGGTGTTAGTGACCCTATATTTTACAGACCTTCAGCACATGATTTTTTTTTGGGGTAATGTGGTCGGCATTAATATCCTTCAAACCGATTCCCATTCTAAAGTTTACAATGATAATCTCTGTTTCTTCCATTGTCTAGCTGTCCATCGAGGTACCTCTGTTAAAGATGTTAGGAAGGCTTCAAGACTACTTTTCAAACAGTTTAACCCGTCTAGAAAATTGTTTTGCACTAAATATAGATATTTTTGAGTTTGATTCTGAGCAAGCCTTGCGTATCGTTCTGAGAAGCGGCAGTAGTATAGTGAAACTCTCCGTCTTTTACTTTACAAAAACCACTTCTTTATATAAACGATCTTTCTAGGGCTAGTAAAAGCTTTTCTTTTATATGTCTCTCTTAGAAATTGTTTTGCACTAAATATAGATATTTTTGAGTTTGATTCTGAGCAAGCCTTGCGTATCGTTCTGAGAAGCGGCAGTAGTTATAGTGAAACTCTCCGTCTTTTACTTTACAAAAACCACTTCTTTTATATAAACGATCTTTCTAGGGCTAGTAAAAGCTTTTCTTGTGGAAAATGTGGAAAATTGTGGAAAGAGTTTTGGCGTATGAATAAGCATGAAAAAACTTGCAATGGGATATGGCTGTAGAGACATATAAAGGTGGTGTTTACTCTTCACCTGAAAGTGTATGGGACGCGATCAGTGCTGAAGGGCTCAGTACTCCAGAGTGTTTTATTTACCCATTCAGGGCGACATTCGATTATGAATGTTATTTTGATAATGGGAATGTTCCCCAAGAAACGCACTCGACTACCTTTGTAGCCAAACACGTCCCCCTCTCCTGCTCTATAGCGTCAAATGTCCCCGGGTGGGAGGCCCCAAAATGCTTCAAAACCAACACGTGGATACTAAACAACCAACTTATCGAAAATAGGTTACTAAAGTAACATACTATAACATTAAAGAACTAAGATAACACTTACCTTTTATGTGTTTGAAGGCACGAGACACATCCGTCGTCAACAATTGTAAGCGAAAGTCTGATTACAAACTTCACAGTCGCGTTATATATACGCCAGAAACACCGGAAGTGTTACTAAAAATAGAACTGACCGCTGATGCAATACCGGAAGTGTTACTAAAAATAGCTTTTGACGGCTGACGCGATGCCCGTGGAGTTTCTAAAAATAGATTTTGACCTATGAGACAATACCAGGCAACTTTATAGGAGTTTTTCCCCTTGACCCTTTATGAGGGGACGCCCATGAAACTGTTAGAAATAGTAAATTTAACCTCTAGGCTTACTCCAAACTTTATATTAAGCATCCCCGTATCAAGAATTTACATAAAAACAACTTTTGAAATTACTACCCCAGTACCCATTTTTGGCGGTTACGCCCATGAAACTGTTAAAAATAGTAAATTTAACATCTAGACATACCCCAAACTTTATATTAAGCATCCCCATAGCAAAATTTTACTAAAAAACCACTTTCATGAGTGTTGCCCCCTTGATCATTTTTGGCGGTTACGCCCATGAAACTCTTAGAAATAGTAAATTTAACCTCTAGACATACCCCAAACTTTATATTAAGCATCCCCATATCAAGAATTTACATAAAAATCACTTTTGAAATTACTACCCCTGTACCCATTTTTGGTGGTTACGCCCATGAAATCTATAAAAAATGAAATTTAACACATAGACATACCCCAAACTTTATAATAAACATCCCTGTATCATCAATTTTCCATAAAAACAACTTTTGAAATTACTACCCCGGTACCCATTTTTGGCGGTTACGCCCATGAAACTGTTAAAAATAGTCAATTTAACATCTAGACATACCCCAAACTTTATATAAGCATCTCCGTATCAAGAATTTACATAAAAACAACTTTTGAAATTACTACCCCTGTACCCATTTTTGGCGGTAACGCCCATGAAATCGATAAAAAATTGAAATTTAACCTATTGGTATACCTCAAACATAATATTTGACACGCCCATGTATCAAATTTGCCTGAAAAATCAATTTAAAGCTTTACTGGGGCAAGCCATCTGCGAGCACATCTTGCTAGCCATGACATAGCTGTGACCACCTCAACACCATCAACACTACCAGGCCCACTGGTATCGACAACCTCACGCAAACGGGCAGTAAAGAGGTCGACTCAAGAACCCTCAAAGAGACCAAGACTTATTAATGAAATAGACTCTTTAAATAAGTTACCTCAAGATATTAAGAAGATATATAAGAACAACTGGTTAGCTATTAGAACACATGAACGTCGGAACAAATACATGGACACGTACACTATATTCATCAGCCTGATACTTCTATAGATTGGAAGACTCTTGTAAACCCAATTTTTCTAGCCCAGAAAAAGCGTTTCAAGGTGAATTATAGTCATCATCTAGTTTTAAGACATAGGGAGACACAGGGGCTGCGTTACTTTCACGCCAGCTCGAATAACGCGACAGGGTTAGACAAACCCTGTTAGTTAACAACAGACATGATTTTGAAACATTTGTTGATAGATTAAATGAAAGTGATATATTAGGGTATGCAAATAAAAACAGGGAGACAACCAAATATACCTTAGAAGCATTAGTCAGTACGAGTGTTTATATTTATAAACTTCAAGATTATCCTATAGGGTGTCTGGTTGATATCCCACCCTACATTGCATCCAACTACGGCATTAATATCCTTCAAACCGATTCCCATTCTAAAGTTTACAATGATAATCTCTGTTTCTTCCATTGTCTAGCTGTCCATCGAGGTACCTCTGTTAAAGATGTTAGGAAGGCTTCAAGACTACTTTTCAAACAGTTTAACCCGTCTCTAAAGTTAAGTAACTTTCCCGGTGTAACTCTGGCTGAAATGTCTCTCTTAGAAAATTGTTTTGCACTAAATATAGATATTTTTGAGTTTGATTCTGAGCAAGCCTTGCGTATCGTTCTGAGAAGCGGCAGTAGTTATAGTGAAACTCTCCGTCTTTTACTTTACAAAAACCACTTCTTTTATATAAACGATCTTTCTAGGGCTAGTAAAAGCTTTTCTTGTGGAAAATGTGGAAAATTGTGGAAAGAGTTTTGGCGTATGAATAAGCATGAAAAACTTGCAATGGGGATATGGCTGTAGAGACATATAAAGGTGGTGTTTACTCTTCACCTGAAAGTGTATGGGACGCGATCAGTGCTGAAGGGCTCAGTACTCCAGAGTGTTTTATTTACCCATTCAGGGCGACATTCGATTATGAATGTTATTTTGATAATGGGAATGTTCCCCAAGAAACGCACTCGACTACCTTTGTAGCCAAACACGTCCCCCTCTCCTGCTCTATAGCGTCAAATGTCCCCGGGTGGGAGGCCCAAAATGCTTCATAACCAAGGGTGACCCCCAGGTTTTAGTTAGTCAGATGGTTGATTACCTCACTGGTATCGCTGGTACGGCATACTCGTTGTTGCGAGATCGGTTTGAAAGTATTTTTACTCAACTCCATGATCTGAATAAAGACAAGCTAATAGCTAAGTTTGATGAGTATTTAAAAGAGCTTCCAGTGATAGGGTTTAACTCGGGGAAATATGACGTCAACGTCATTAAACCTTATTTAATAAAACGCTTCATGGATGCCACTGCCCAAGTGGTCGAAGAGGAAGAAGAAGAAGAAGAAGAAGAAGATACAATGGAAGGAGACTACAAAGTAGCAAAACCGTTCAAGTTTATAGTTAAAAGAAACAATACTTTATGTGTATTGCAACACAGAATCTAAAATTCTTAGATATAGTAAACTATCTAGCCCCCGGTTCAGCTATAGTAAATATCTGGCAGCTTATAAGATTAGCGAGACAAAGGGTTACTTTTGTTATGAATATATAGACGACCCTCAAAAGTTGGACGAAACGGAGTTACCCCCGCACGAAGCCTTTTATTCGTCGTTAAAAAATTGTAACATTTCCAAGGAGGAATATGCTCTGTGTAAAAAGGTCTGGAAGGACAATAACATGACCACCCTTAGGGACTTTTTGGTGTGGTATAACAACAAAGATGTAGTCCCCTTTTTAGAAGCCTTGGAGCAGCAGGTTCACTTTTACGGGGAGCGGGGTGTGGACTGTTTTAAAGACGCCATTTCGGTTCCTGGTGTTTGTTTAAAGTATCTTTTAAGACCGTTGATAGGGGTAATGTTTAGTTTATGTTCGAGCAAACAGGCGAGTCTACACACAATGATTAGAGATAATATAGTCGGGGGTCCCTCTATAATTTTCCATAGGTACCACGAGGTAGGCAAAACGCTTATTAGGGGTGGAAAGGTAGTCAAATCCATCCAAGGTTACGATGCCAACGCGTTGTATCTTTGGGCTCTGATGAACTCAATGCCAACAGATTACCCAATTATTAGAAGAATGGAGACCGGGTTTAGGATTGAAAAAGATAACTTTTATGTCCAACAAAGTAGAGAGTGGCTAACGTGGGTCGCCCACCAAAAAGGGGTAGAGTTGAAAACTCAGTTTAATGGAGGGAGTTTCGATTAGGTGCTAGAAATATCCCTGTGGATGGGTGGGATAAATCCAATAGAAGAGGCTACAATTTTCATGGTTGTCTGTACCATGGTCACAAAGACTGTCCCCTCACCAAGATAAAGATAGAAACCCTGTTAATAATAAGCCATTGTTCGAGCTGTTTGATAAAACATGTGAGATACACACCTACCTAACCGAGGAGGTAAAAGTCCCGGTAGAAGTTATGTGGGAATGTGAGTGGCAGGCTCTGAAAAAGTCTGACCCAACCATTAGGGCTTTCCTTTCTAAAGCCATCCCTCGAGCTAGACCCTCTTACTCTAAAGAAGGGCTCCCTCTCAGTGATAAACAGATTCTGACTTCTGTTTCAGATGGGACATGTTTTGGTTTAGTGGAATGTGATCTACACGTCCCCGACCGCCTGAAGGAATATTTCAGTGAGATGACTCCAATTTTCAAAAATATTGACGTCACGCGTGACGATATTGGACCGTTTATGGGTGAATATGCCCTCAAACATACCTTATTGTCAACCCCTCGTCGCACCCTAATCGGCAGTTATGTCGGGGAAAAAATTTTGTTGGCAACACCACTGTTAAAATTGTATTTAGACCACGGATTGGAGGTAACAAAAATTTATCAAGTGATAGAATATCAACCGTCTAGTTGTTTTAAAAAGTTTGGCGAAATGGTTTCTGACGCTAGGCGGGCTGGTGATCTAGACGAAAATCAATCTATAGTAAGCGATACGATGAAGCTCTTAGGAAACTCAGCCTATGGGAAGACTCTAACCAATAAGGCCAATCATAGTGCTGTCTCGTACGTTCAGGGGGATGAGATATCGAAAATGATTAATAGTTCCCGTTTAAAAAGATGACTGAAATAGGGGAGGATCTTTTTGAAATTGAGATGGAGAAAAAGAAAACTGTTTGGGACTTGCCCCTACAAATCGGTTTCTTCGTCTATCAATATGCAAAACTTCGTATGTTAGATTTTTATTTCGAGTTCTTAGATAAGTTTGTAGATAGGTCAGACTTTCAGTTATGTGAAACAGATACTGATAGTTTATACTTGGCTTTAAGCGCCCCTAAGTTAGAGGATATAGTTAAGTCAGGTCTGCGGGATGAGTTTAATAGTGTATATAAAGACTGGTTTCCTGCCGAGTTTTGCGATGAACATACTAGCAAGACAGACTGTATAAACTGTAAGGGTGTTAAAGCATACACCAAATGAACACCTGGACTTTTTAAACTAGAGTACGAAGGACAGCTCTTGTTAGCTTATGTAGTAAGACGTACCATTGTAGTGGTGATTACGATAAAATCAGTTGTAAAGGGCTAAGCAAGCAACACAACAAATTAGATAAAGATATGTTTTTAGAGGTTCTCGCTACGCAAAAGGCCAAGGGTGGGAAAAATGTAGGATTCAAAGTCTTAAATAATTCCATATTTTCCTACAGTCAAACAAGAAATGCTCTTTCCCATTTCTATATAAAAAGAAAGGTCGCTGATGATAACGTCTCGACAACGCCTCTAGATATTTAACTCTTTACACTACCACTTAAGACTACCCAGCAATCTCTAACTGTTTCACCCCTTATGATTCATTTATGACACAACGCTAAGCAGACACCCAACTACATAGCTATAAATAATTGTTATCCTTGTACTATATTTACTCAATGTACTGAATATGTTTGTAATGATATATAATATCCACTGTATGTTATACACCTATTGAGATAATAAAAGAATAAAATATATCTTTTGTCTTTTGTTTTATATTTAATGTTTTTTCATTGATATTGTATAATCTACTAACCTATCACTATCGAGCAAGAACTCCAAAGTCAGCACACACCAGACATAAACAGGTCACTTCCGGGGTCACCGGGACTAGCGGTCAACATCCCGACACGAGCTATCATGGTTAACTCCCCCTGCACCTACGGTACATTAGGTGCGCCGCGCACCTACTATATATCTTTGTTAATTTAGCGCCTAAATGCGACCCAGATCCTTCCTGCTATACTACTCCTGGCAACCAACATAGTCGCTTTGCTCCTTCCTGGCAACCAACATAGTCGCTTTGCTCCATCCTGGCAACCAACATAGTCGCTTTGCTCCATCCTGATAACCAAAACACTTGTTTACCCCGTGCCAACATATCTGCATATTCCAATCCAACATATTTTCTTTACTCCGACTGCTGGAGAACCACATGACGCTTCTGTGCTTAACATTGAAAGCTGATAGCTCTATCTTAAGAAGCGACTCGATGGTATTGATTTCATCTCCGGTTGTCAGTCCAAATGTAGAACACATTCAAAAGTCATGCAGCCTGTAAATTCTAGCCAGAGAGAACACAGGTCAACAGAGCTAGCAGGCAATAAGAGACAGGATCTTCAGAACTATGGAGGAAGTAGAGACAAGAGTGAGATTATTATTGAAATCGGAATTCCTGTCTGACAATTCCCACCAGTACAAGAAATAAAAAAAAAAAACGAAATAGGGAACATGAAAGTAGGGAGATATAAAAAAAAAACAAAGAGGAAGAGTTACAACAAGACATGCGAAGATTAAAAGATGAAGAAAAAGATGTTAAATTATATATCAGAAGAAACAAAACGAAAAAAAGAAAATATAGAAGAGAAGAGGTAGAAGAATATGAAGTAAAGAAAAAATAAGAAAAGATAAATGGAAGATAAGTAAGAAGAAACAGAAGTGAAAGAATGAGAAAAAAAGACGAAGATGATGAGATGATAACAAGTGGAAGAAATAAGACGAGAAGAATAAGAAGAAGTTGTAGTAGTATTTATAATAGTAGCAGTAGTAGTGGTGGTGGTAGTAGTAGCAGCAGTAGTAGTGGTGGTTGTAGTAGTAGCAGTAGTAGTGTGGTGGTATTAGTAGTAGTAGTAGCAGTGGTGGTGGTAGTAGTAGTTGTAGTAGTAGTAGTGGTGGTGGTGGTAGTAGTAGTAGTAGTAGTAGTAGTGGTGGTGGTAGTAGTAGTAGTAGTAGTGGTGGTGGTGGTAGTAGTAGTTGTAGTAGTAGTAGTGGTGGTGGTGGTAGTAGTAGTAGTAGTAGTAGTGGTGGTGGTGGTAGTAGTAGTAGTAGTAGTAGTAGTGGTGGTGGTGGTAGTAGTAGTAGTAGTAGTAGTAGTAGTTGTTGTAGTGGTGGTGGTAGTAGTAGCATTACTAGTGGCGGTGGTAGTAGTAGTAGCAGTAGTAGTAGTAGTAGTAGTAGCAGTAGTAGTAGTGGTGGTGATAGTAGTAGTAGTGAGGGTGATAGTAGTAGTAGTGATGATGGTAGTAGTAGTAGTAGTGGTGGTGGTGGTGGTAGTAGTAGTCGTAGTAGTGGTGGTGGTGGTAGTAGTAGTAGTAGTGGTGGTGGTGGTAGTAGTAATAGTAGTGAGGGTGGTAGTAGTAGTAGTAGTAGTGGTGGTAGCAGTAGTAGTAGTGAGGGTGGTAGTAGTAGTGGTTAGGTAGCAGTAGTAGTATTTGTAGAAGGAGAGGAACAACAACCACAATAACAATAACACGAGAAATAAGAAATTAAGATAAAGGAAATAAGAGGAAGAAAAATACGACGCATATAATAATAAAGCATATAAACGAACAACATTGCCAACCTTGGGATCCGGAGTTATTATTTACGATTCTAATCCTATCAACACATTCGGTAACCATAGACTACACACGTTTGACGGAATCGCTGATTTTCCTCTACGTCAACGATTTGATACTTATTCTGTGCTGGTGAACACACGTCCTAGACGGCCATTGGTCGTTCTGCTCTCTTAATGATCTAGCACGATGGTTCTCAAATTACTGAACTATCGTGACGCCATCTCATCCCGCTTGTCCAGTCCTAAAAAGAAGTTGATTATAAAGGTAACAATTGAGTACTTGGGCACAATAATAACATCAGATTGAAGACGCACTCAGGAATAAAAGGGAGAATACCTCAGACCAAAATATCATTTCAGAAAATGAGACACGTCTTATGCAACAGATCTGTTTTAATAGAAATTAGAAAGCCACTTCTGACCTATGGAAGCGAATCATGGACTGTTAACAAACAAATGGAAATACGATTAGAGGCCACAGAGATGGGATATCTCAGAAGAATGTTGAAAGTTCCCTGGACAGCTAAAAAGACAAATGAGGGAATTCTCAACGAGGCCAACCAAAAAAGAGCTCATAAAAAACATCAGAAAGAAACAATCAACATTTTTCGGGAACATCATGAGAAGAGGAAAATGTGTAATACTTGGTTACAACTGGCAAAATACATGAAAAGATATGTCGCGGACAACAATGAGAGAAGATACTAAATAGCTTGATGTCATGGCATGGAAACAGTCAACATCAGAATTGATGCGATGTACTGTGGATAGAAGATTGTGAAGGGACATAATCGCCTACGACAACCGATATAACAAACGATGATGATTGAACTCAGATTTAATGATGGTTTAACTTGATCATAAAGGGAGAGAATCTTCACGACTCTGTATTACAATAACTGCTGTGGGATTTGATCCTGCGAAGTTTATGTCGAATTGTGATTGGAACCGTAGAATAAGAATACAAAATTAGAGTTACAGTTAGTAGTAAGGAAGGGGTTTAGTGCAATGATTTGTATCGTGCAGCAGGTATCGTGCAGCATTGACATGTATCGTGCAGCACAATCTCGCCGTGCAGCATGTGTCGTGCAATCTCAGGTGACCTGTATCGTGCAATCTCACGTGACCTCGTTTATCGCTCGGCGCGGGTGGTCTTATCTCAAGTGGTCAAGTGGTCGGCCTCGTCTTATCTCAAGTGTGTGGGGACCAGTGGTTCTAAAACTTGTAGGTGTGTTTGGAGACCAGTGGTTCTAAAACTTGTAGGTGTGTTTGGAGCTAAAACTTGTATGTCAGTCTAAAACTTGCGGGGGGTCATCAATGTGTGATGGCAACAGGAGGCAAATATGGAAAACTTGTATGTCAGTCTAAAACTTGCGGGGGGTCGTGTTATCATGTGATGGCAAAAAAAAAAGGCAAAGGGGTGTTAGTGCCACGTCGAGCATCATCGGGCCACCTCGGTCATCATCGGCGCTGGTCGTCGGCGGTCGCTGGTCGTCGGCGGTCGCTGGTCGTCGTCGTCGCTGGTCGTCGTCGTCGCTGGTCGGCTCGGGCAACATCATCATGTGTAGTGATTAAATAGTGACGCTCTCTCTCTCTTATCATCATCATCATCATCAGCCACACCCTCAACAACATCATCACCAAGCTACACAAATTGACACATCATCATCATGTTCCACCATCATCATCAAGCCACACCCTCAACAACACCATCATCATCATCACCAAGCCACACAAATTGACACATCATCATCATGTGCCACCCTCAACAGCATCATCATGTACCACCCTCAACAACATCATCATCATGTGCCACCCTCAACAACATCATCATCAAGCCACACCCTCAACTCTCTCTCTCTCTCTCTCTCTCTCTCTCTCTCTTTCACGCTAAATCAAAACAAAAAAGTCGCTCTATATTTCACACATATTTATTAATACAACAAATACACAACACATATTAGAAAATATATATTACTGTCCGATTGTTGATAATTTTAAGCGTCCGTGGGCCCCTCGAGGCCGAATTATCCACGGGGCGAGCAAACGATAAATGATACGATCGTTTATGTGCTGTCTCGCTGAAAAAGGCATGAGAATTCTGTTAAGTTTCGCGCCTCGACACTTAAGAAGTATATAATAAGCACAATATAGACCGCACGTGTTGGTAAACAAATCTTGCAACACCCGCGGGTTGTAGACGAATGGAGCGTGTGAGTTTTGCTCTATAAAGTTTAAAATATCCACATGTCTGGGAGGCAAACCGTAGGAATCGAAATACTCACATTCACCGAACCCGTTGTAAAAGAGGGCCACCCAATGCTCACCGGGTTCGTGTGCCGGGTCGGTGTTTATGACAAAAGCTGCGGTCGCCGTTAGGTCGATGCTGGGAGGTAAGTGGTTTCGTGGAATGACACTAACAAGGGAACAACGCCGAACAAAAATATCCGACATCAAAAGGTTGTAAATCTCCATCGTGTTCATCTTCTCTCTCACTTAAACGGTGAAGTCTGTTAGAATCTGCCTTGTCTTCGACACCTCGAGCACTGAGTCCAACTCGGCGTAGACGATGACTTGGAGGGGAGTAGTTGTGGGAGCGGCAAACTTGAGTTCTATCGACAAGGGTCCGCTCGTGGCTAGCTCAAAAAGGGAGCCGTCCAGTAGACTAGACGAGAGGTCAAAACCAAATAGACAATATCCGTCCTTGAACTCTCTATAAGCAACGTTATTCCCGGCGTCTTTACCAATCAGACCCATAGCCAGATTTGTGCCGAAAAAAGCTCTCGCGTATTGATTTCGTTCAAAGTCCATAGTTAGAGGCTTTCCCGAGATGCATTTCCGTCGACCGTCAGGTTCATATAAATCAGACCAAAGTGTTGAAAATTGAACGGGTTAGCTGAATAAACGCATTAAACGCACTGGCCGTAATCAGACCTATCACTACACGGGTCGGTGTTTGAGACAAAATAAATTGTCTTGACTGTGGGAGAACATCCTGCTAGCGATGGAAAATGTCTTGATGGTAACCCTCTTGATCGGGTACCGAGCATTCCCGCTCAAGAGAGCCTTTTCGTGAGCCAGAGAAATCGCGGGGTTTAGCTTAGCTTTCCTGACCACGAGCGCGGCGTAGGTGATAACACTCTTGTAACCCGCAGACCTATCGTGAGTCATGAGGCTGAACACATCCTTCGAGGGCGTGAGTTTTATCTTCACATCGACTCTGTTTAACATGTAACAATCCTGCACAAAGACATCAGAGTGCAAACGACCCATCATTTCAACCTCTTTACTACCCGAAGTCAAATCGCGCCGTGTTTTAAAACCCTCATTTTCTTTCAAATCGTCATGGTGGCCAGCTGTGTCTTTGTAGAACAGAGCGGCCGTCTAGTATCCCGTTTTCGCATTCTCCCCGTAGTTTAGCGTAGCCTCAAACACCGCTCTAAAAGGATAGGTATTCTCCGACGGTGTAACCAACGTGTCGTTTAACGATACTACCGATTCCTCGACCGCTATATATAGTTATAATAGTAAACAAAGAAAATAAAGTACCCGCTTCATGCCAAGTGGCGTATAGGGAATGTGGTGTTAGTGACCATACATTTTTCAGACCCTCGGCACATGACTTTTGGGGTAATGTGGTCGGTATTACGCCCGTGCCAATTTACTTTCCCAGAAAAAAAAATCCGGTAACCATTAAAGGCTGGGTGAACCCGGAAGCCGTCGGTTGGGAATGAACCCTACCTCTTGTCCTTTGTAGTCCAGTTCACTAATCACTGAGCTAGTTTGTGTCACTATGTAGTCACATCCAGCGTTTGCAAAGTAGACGCATTATTACACTTCACGTTGTCGCTTTTGTCACAAGATCGCATACGTCATATGACCATTGAGTATTTTAAGCTAAATCTTATAGTATCTACTCGGATAAAATGGAAATAAAAGCTACATACACATATCTACACAAATGTGATTTTGACATTCATTTTTGATGGCAGTTGCGGTGTAATATAACCCAGAAGACTTAGTCTAGGGTTGAATAGTTCGTGCCTCGTCAATTAGTAGGCAAGTCCCAACAACAACTAACACAGAGGTTACAGCATATTCAACAAGGAAGTCATCATCATCATCATCAAGTACCGGGCCTAGTGGCGTAGGTGATCATGTCTCTCCACAACATTCGATCTCGGCAGCTATTTATCATTTCTGTTGTTGACCTTCTGCCAAGCCATTCTCTTAAGCTGTCTGTATTTTTTCTCTTTGCTTCCCTCTATCTCTTCGTCCCTCAATTTTTCCAGTTGTTACAATATATTCAAGTTATTCTCTTCTCATTACATGGCCAAAAAATGCTGATTGTCTCTTCCTAACATTGGAAATTAGCTCTCTTTTTGCTTTGACCTTTCTCAGAACCTCTTCATTACTCTTCTTTGCTGTCCATGGTATTCTCAACATTCTTCTGTAAAACCACATTTCTACAGACTCCAGTGATTTTCTTGTCTGTTGTCCTATTGTCCATGATTCGCATCCGTGTGTTAAGACTGGCTCTACGTAACATTTAAGAACTAAAAAAAAGAAGGAAGTAATATGAAAGCTATAACTTTAACTAATGTAGAGTTATAATAGTACGTCCTCATACTATATTTAATCAACACATTTCGTCATCTTTCTGATACAGAGTACTTCAGGAACTCAGGTCATCACCCAAGTGGGTCCAGACCTCTTACAATGTTAACACACTAAAGAGCAAAATACGTGCTCGACGGGGTCGGTTTCTAATAATAAGATTGTCCCGTTGTGGAAAAGCTTTAAAATAAGCGGTTGGAGATGAAGGCGCGCATCACAGCAACAGAACTGGAAGTTGTCAGCGACCTACAGCTGATGGCTTGCGTCAGGATGGATGAAGCAGCACCATCCAGACTCTGCTCCACCTCTCCGTGTTGTCTCCAGTAACAGACTAACCTGTCTAGTTTGGCCAAGCGAGAATTGAACGAAAGGGTAGACAACCCGATACTTAAAAAGGTCGTGCTGAAATCGGATGTGTTGGGTCGAAATGCGAAATATGACAGTTATACTGCAAACCATAACGCAATGCAGACACGCCCACTTAACGTCCTTTTAAGGGCGGATGACGAAGAGGTGTACTCTTTTAGTCATCGGGTGAACACCAGCAAGCAAATAAGAGTGTCCTACCAATAACAGTCTATCTATAATGTTATATCAGGACTTAGTTTGTGTGGTTCCATCTATAATGTTATTTCAGGAATTAGTTTATGTGGGTCCATCTATAATGTTGTATCAGAAATGATTTCTCTGTGGGTTTAGTTATAATGTTGTATCGAAGGCTAGTTTATGTGAGTCCATCCAAAATGTTGTATCAGGAACTAGATTATGTGGGTCCATCTAAAATGATATATCGGGAACTAGCTTCTGTAGGTCTCTCTGTAATGTTGCATCAAGAACTAGTTTCTGTAGGTCTCTCTGTAATGTTGCATCAAGAACTAGCTTCTGTAGGTCTCTCCGTAATGTTGCATCAAGAACTAGTTTCTGTAGGTCCAATTATAAAATTATAACAGGAACTAATTTATGTGAGTCCATCTATAATATTGTTTCAGGGACTAGTTTATGTGGGCCCATCCATAATTTTGCACCAGGAACTAATTTATGTGGGTCAGCCTGTAATGTTGTACAGGAACTAGTTTTTGTGAATCCATCTATAATGTTGTATCGGGGACTAGTTTATGTAGGTCCATCTATAATGTTGTTTAAAAAAAATAGTCTTTGAAGGTTTATCTATAATGTTGAATAAGGAACGAGTTTCTGTGGGTCTAACTTTAATGTATACACTTTTTCTTTAACACCGTCTTTCTCATCTATTTAATATATACACTTTCTCTTTAACACTGTATCTCTCCCTATTTATTCTATCTATTTAATATTTAAACCTTCTCTTTAACACAGTCTCTCTCCCTATCTATCTATTTAATATATGCACCTTCTCTTTAACACTGTATCTCTCCCTATCTATCTATTTAATATATGTACCTTCTCTTTAACACAGTCTCTCTCCCTATCTATCTATTTAATATATGCACCTTCTCTTTAACACAGTCTCTCTCCCCCTACCTATTTAATATATGCACCTTCTCTTTAACACAGTCTCTCTCACTATCTATCTATTTAATATATGTACCTTCTCTTTAACACTGTATCTCTCCCTATCTATCTATTTAATATATGTACCTTCTCTTTAACACAGTCTCTCTCCTTATCTATCTATTTAATATATGCACCTTCTCTTTAACACAGTCTCTCTCCCTATCTATTTATTTAATATATTCACCTTCTCTTTAACACAGTCTCTCTCCTTATCTATTTATTTAATATATACACTTTCACTTTAACACAGTCTCTCTCCCTCTCTATCTATTTAACATATACACTTTCTCACATACACACACAATGATTTAAACACTTAAGTTAGTTTAAACACTTCAAAATATATTTGCTGTTGCTATCAAAGGCTAAACAGTTGAAGCGAAGATAAAGCGTAAGGATTTTGTAATTATCCATGTGCAGCAACGGTTCCAAACATGTGAGCTTCGAGTCCCAGAGGCGCCGTCAAACTTTGACAAGGACGCTGAGACCAGGAAATTGTCGTGTGTTTTCATTGTGGTTGGAAATTATAAAGTGGCCATATCCACGTAGGCTTAATTTTTAGTTCATCAACAAGTTTATATTCTTCTTCTTCTACCTTTCAGCTCCCTGTCCCTGTGGAACACAGGTCTTAAACAAACACTTTCGTTCTGTTTCTTGCCATTCTTTTAAGATCATTCCATGTCTTCCCCGTCATCTTCATCTCTGCTTCTATCTGTCTTCTCTAAGAATTCCTTAGTCTTCCTCTGTCTTTTTCCTTCAGGATTCCAAAAAAAGGGAATGTTGTGTAATACTCTCATTTGGTTTCCGCAGTGTGTGTCCTTATCAGCGCCATCGTCTTCGCTGTATCTCTTTATTCACTGGTATTTGACTGGTAAATTTCTATAATTCTATGTTAATGATTCTGGCCTGCCATTTCCATCTTTTTATTCTGCGTAAGCATCCGTTAATGTAAGTCTGCATCTTCATGATTGTCATTTATGTTGTTCTCCAGTTTTCACAACCATATAATAGGACTGACTTAACATTGAAGTTGAAAATTGTTGTTTTAGTATTTAACCTAATTTCTTTGGACTTAAATATGTTTCCTAGTGCAACGAAAGCTCCTCTTGCTTTTGATATCCTTATATTGGTGTCATTTTCTGTTCCTCCCTCTTTGTCTATATTACTGCACAGATATATGTAAGAAATATACCAGCAAATTGTCGTGTGTTATCTTTGTGGTAAAAAAAGTAAAGTACCCCAGTCGCGCCAAGTAGCGTATAGGGAAATATGGTGTTAGTGACCCTATATTTTACAGACCTTCAGCACATGATTTTTGGGGTAATGTGGTCGGTATTATGCCCGTGCTGCTTTACTTTCCCAGAAAAAAATCCGGTACCCATTTAAGGCTGGGTGCACCCGGAAGCCGTCGGTTGGGATCGAACCATACCCCTTGTCCTTTGTAGTCCAGTTCACTAACCACTGAGCTATCGCGGCTACTATCTTTGTGGTTAGAAATAATAAAATGGCCACATCCATGTAGACTTAATAATAATTTGTAGTAAACTTAATAATTTGTAGTGCATCAAAGAGTTTAAATTGACTCATGTGAATTCTGTCGTCATTTATCATATACCCTATCAGGGAATTAGAGTATACCCGACATATCGACGATTTCTGGGTTCACCCAGTCATAAATGGGTACCGGACCCTTTTTTCTGGGAAAGTAAAGCGGCATTGCGGTAATACCGATCAAATTATCCCAAAGATCATGTGCAGAAAGTCAATAAAAAAATTATGGTCACTAACACTATATTCCCTATACGCCACTTGGCGTGACGGGACACTACTTTTTTTACTTTAATATATTAAATCATCATTATCATGTGCCATATCGTTTGGCGTAGGCGATCATGTCTTTCCACAATTTCCTATTTATAGTGCATCGTATCAATTCTGTAATTGATTCTTTTTCTTGCTATTTAGTATCTCCTCTCTTTATAGTTCGCGATCTCTCTTTCCCTGTATTTTGCCAGTTGTAACCAAGAATTCCAACTTTACTCTTCTCATGATGTGTCCGAAAAATGTTGATTGTTTCTTTCTGATAATTTTTAAGAGTTACCTTTTTGTGTTGGCCTCTTTGAGAATGTCATTGTTTGTCTTTTTAGTTGTCCAGGGAACTTTCAACATTCTTCTGAGAAATCCCATCTCTGTGGCCTCTAATCGTCTTTTCATTTGTTTGTCTACTGTCCATGATTCACTTCCATAGGTCAGAATTGGTTCTATATAGCACCGATGAATTCCTCTTCTTACCTCTTTTGACATAGATTTGTTGCATAAGATATTTTTCATTTTCTGAAATGCTATTTTGGCCTGAGCTATTCTGCTATTTTATTTCTGTGGTACATCTTCCATCTGATGTTATTAGTGTGCCCAAGTATTTGACGCTATGCACTGGTTTCAGATTTGTCCCTTTCATTTTTTTTTATGTTGCATGATTGGTTTTATGCTGGTACAGAGAAGATTCAGGAATGGTCTAACATTTTGTTAAAACAAAGGCCAGGAGCAGATTGCAATAGTGACCATTTACCAGTAGTTGGAAAAAAATATAATTCTGGGGAAGGCACAGAAATCCCAAAGAAATTTGAAATTAGAACTAGATATCATCATCATGTGCCATAGCGGTTGGCGTAGGCGATCATGTCATTCCACAATCTTCCATCTACAGTGCATCATATCAGTTCTGTTGTTGACTGTTTTCCATGCCATGCAACCAAGCTATCCAGTATTTTCTCTCTTTGTCGTCCGCGATCTCTCTTTCCTTTTATTTTGCCAGTTGTAACCAAGTATTCCAACTTTCCTCTTCTCATGATGTGCCCGAAAATTATTGATTGTTTCTTTCCGATGTTTTTAGGAGCTGCCTTTTTGTGTTGGCCTCTTTGTGAACTTCCTCATTGGTCTAGAGATCTAGATATTCTTAGAGTAAATAGACATATGTGTGATAAGTACAGTACGATAGTACAAAATAGCTGTACTGATATTGTAAAAATAAAGAAAATTAATCCGCCATATTGACCAGAAGTCCTGCAGCGAAATATGTTAATTACCATGGCTGGAGATCTCAGTTCTAGTTGTAACACACACCAAATACACCTCTCTAAAGTGTTAATAAGAATCAGGAATCAGGAGAGGACAAAAAGACATATTTGGACAAAATAGATGAACAATGAGAGTCCAGCTTCAGAAGATGAACAATGAGAGTTCAGCTTCAGAAGATGAACAATGAGAGTCAGGCTTCTGATGATGAACAATGAGAGTCAGGCTTCAGAAGATGAACAATGAGAGTTCAGCTTCAGAAGATGAACAATGAGAGTCAGGCTTCAGATGATGAACAATGAGAGTCAGGCTTCTGGAGATAAACAATGAGAGTCAGGCTTCAGAAGGTGAACAATGAGAGTCGGGTTTCTAAAGATGAACAATGAGAGTCAGGCTTCTGAAGATAAACAATGAAAGTAAGGCGTCAGAAGAAGAACAATGAGAGTAAGGCTTCAGAAGATGAACAACGAGATTCAGGTTTCTGATGATGAACAACTAGAGTCAGGCTTCAGAAGATCAACAATGAGAGTCAAGCTTCAGAAGATCGACAATGGGAACCAGGTTTCTGAAGATGAACAATGAGGTTCAGGTTACAGAAGAAGAGTGACAATAAGAGTCAGGCTTCAGAAAATGAGCTATGAGAGTCAGGATTCAGAAGATCAACAATGAGAGACAGGCT
The DNA here is from genome assembly GCA_032433765.1 of Megaustenia siamemsis. Lineage (NCBI taxonomy): Eukaryota > Metazoa > Mollusca > Gastropoda > Stylommatophora > Ariophantidae > Megaustenia > Megaustenia siamemsis. Next base: position 87,671,565 of record JAVIAB010000124.1, on the reverse strand, counting down.
TCAGAAGATGAACAATGAGAGCCAGGCTTCAGAAGATGAACACTGAGAGTCAAGCATAAGAATCCCCTACCAAGTAGGACAGAGATCGTGCAAGAAATAAATATCTTTTCTGGTGATGAAACGTACAACCCTTGATTGCTGTTTGTCCGTGACAAAGGAAAAAGAAGAATTGGAAGAAGAAAATGAAACAAGAATAGGAATAACAGGAAGTAGAAAAATAAGATTAAAACGGAGAAGTAGAATAGAAAGGAAAAGTTATTGAAGATTAAGAAAAACAAGTAGAAAGAAGATGAAGTTAAAGAGGAAGAATAATAACAAGAAGAAACGAATTAAGAATAGGAAGAGAAGAAAAAAATAAAATAGAATAGAACAACAAGAATATGATGATGATGATGATAAATGATGATGATGATGATGATGAATAAGTAGAAGAAGATGAAATTGCTTACCTGTCTGCATCATTTCTCCGTGAAGATGTTTACGTTAAATATTTCTTCTCTCACGTGTCACTGAAGACAAATCCTACAGTTATATATCTACAATGTGAACATTTTTATTTATTTTCCAAGTTATAAAATATACTTAATCGTGTCCCTAAATTTTATCAGCACATAAACAAAATAAAATTCCAACTATAATTTTAATACAGATCATATTAGTTAACACAATTAATGTTCCAAATATGTGTAAGCAACTTTAATTAATACTGCAGTAGTTTATGTAAGAGTATTTATAAATTCAATATTAATTTCTTCAGTACGTTAGTAATGCCTGTCAGCCGTCAGAACATCATTACTTCTATTCACGAGTTGTGCTATTTTTAAACCATTACCAACTTTACAATAAACACAAATAACCGTTTCTTTCTAATTTAGCACACATTCTGATGACCACCTTTCAAAAAAAAAACACGTCATTGATGTAATTAAAATTATTGAATGGTAACAAATTATGTGGTCAGTTATGTCTTCGGCACTGCCAGGCTTAGTTTCAGTAAATGGACTTCTGTAGTTTAGTATCTACGGACTCCCTAAACACCCGTTTCTAAGTTTTATTTTCACCTTATCTGGAGTGGATTTAGTGCAGAACAGGTTTTCGTATGAGAAGCCAACACGGCTGTTCTGGCTGAGAGAATTAATGTGTTGTATTTATAAAATAGGCTCTTTCCTTCTCAGAATTATTTTGATTTTTGTGTATAACATGTTTTAGGTTGATTGGTTGGTTTGTTGGTTGCAAGGTTGATGGTTGGTTAGTGTTTTCGTTGTTTGAGTGGTTTGGAGGTTTAGATTTGATGCTTGGTTAATTGGTTAGTTGGTAGCAAGAAGGATGTCTGTTTGTCTATTTGTCTTTTAATTTTTTAAATATATTTTTTTACTGGTAGGCTGGTTGGTTGGCTGGTTTGTTGTTTAGTTGGTTTGTGGTTTTATTGGTTTGTTTGTTTCTTTGGGTATTTGTTTGGTTATTGTTTGGTTTGTTGTTGGTTGCTTGGTTTGTTGCTTTGTTGGTTGGTTTGTTGTTGGTTGTTTGGTTTGTTGCTTTGTTGGTTGGTTTCTTGTTTGTTGCTTTGCTGGTTGGTTTGTTGTTGGTTGCTTTGTTGGTTGCTTTGTTGGTTGGTTGCTTGGCTTGTTGCTTTGTTGGTTGGTTTGTTGTTGGTTTGTTGGCTGGTTTGTTGTTTAGTTGGTTTGTGGTTTTATTGGTTTGTTTGTTTCTTTGGGTATTTGTTTGGTTATTGTTTGGTTTGTTGTTGGTTGCTTGGTTTGTTGCTTTGTTGGTTGGTTTGTTGTTGGTTGTTTGGTTTGTTGCTTTGTACTTTGTTGGTTGGTTTCTTGTTGGTTGCTTTGTTGGTTGGTTTGTTGTTGGTTTGTTGGTTGGTTGCTTGGTTTGTTGTTGGTTGCTTTGTTGGTTGCTTTGTTGGTTGGTTGCTTGGCTTGTTGCTTTGTTGGTTGGTTTGTTGTTGGTTTGTTGGTTGGTTTGTTGTTGGTTGCTTGGTTTGTTATTGGTTTTTTGGTTTGTTGTTGGTTGCTTGGTTTGTTGCTTTGTTGGTTGGTTATTTTGTTTTGTTGCTTGGTTATTTTCTTCTGGTTGTTTTGTTGGTTGATTGGTTGGTTAATGAATGGAATGAACATCGGTATATCTAGTTGTCTAAATTGTTATTTTGTTTAATGTTGATTAGTTAATTGTGAGCTTAGTTACTTGGTTAGTTGGTGATTGGACGATTATATTAACCTTTGCCGGTATTGTTTCCTTCCTGATCTGTTGCTTCATTGAGCTGCTTTTTGTTATTTAATTTTGTTTGCTGGTTTTATTGTTGTTAATTGTTTAATTATATATAAATCGATGTTTTTATACTTCGTTCGTGTTCTTCTTTGTTTGTTGATTGATTTAGATGAACGAACGCTCGTTATATACTGTCTTGTTGAATTTTTTTTTTAATAGTTTTATTTTAGTTGCAGAATGGTTGGTTAATTGATCAAAGCACATTAATGTCTGGTTATATATTATACATTATTGTTGAGCGGCGCTGCAATAAAGCGAGAAATAGTGAGTTTTAAAGAGACGAAAGAAAAACAAATCTGAGACTCCAGGAAAAAAAACTTTAGTGGTGTCAGATTCTTAGTAGATGCTACGAACGATGTGTGGCTGCTGTTATGGTTATGGTTAGTCGTAGGCCCGGTATCACTGCAAACGAATGAAAATCCATAATTGCTCAACCGGACGTGCCAGTGGAATCATGGAAATTAAAACTCGTCTCTTAGGAAGGATCTAAACAAAGAAGGGCAGATGTAGTCCCAATCTGTAGCTACAGCACACGTCAAACGTCGTAAGGCCAAGCGGTACAAAAAGTGAACGCAGCTGAACTGTTCTTCGTCATACGATATCATCATTTAACGTACGTAAGCAAGCGCAATATTGAAACACGATCCGGATGAAAAATACAGCTCATTGTGTGCACAGAGCACTAACTTAGTAGCACCGGCAGCAAGCCGGACTTGGAATGTGAGAAAACTGCAACAAGGAACACTTTTCAGACTGAGTCTCAATGGTTCCTGTCGCCTATCCGCCATATTTACTGGTATTACAGTTAATATCTGCTGTTTTAATAGCTAAAACTTTCATGAGTCGCAAAGGCTCAAGAATAAGTAAGTAAAGAATAAAGAACCCCGTCACGTCACATGGCGTATGTGGAATATGGTGTTCATCATCATCGAGTGCCATATCTGCATCGAAGGTTGGCTACCATGGAGCGCCATTCTGCTCTGTCCCTTGCTTTGATGGTGCAGGTTGCCATAGGCTAGTTTTTCCATCTTTAGATGTTACTCGTCCAAATTAGGTATGGTCTGCCTCTGCCTCTTTTAGCCTTGTATGTTCCCCTCCAGGATTACTTTTAGTAGGCTGTTGTGGCTTTTAACATGGCTCAAAAATCGCATTTGTCTTGTTTGAATTGTGTTTAGTAGTTCTCTTTTCATTTTTAGTTGTTTTAAGTTTCATCGTTTGTGTTCTTTTCCTTCCATCCAATTCCACCTATTTTTCTATATATCCACATTTCAAAAGCTTTAATTCTCTGTTCTATTTTCTTGTCTAATGTCCATGTTTCTGCACCATATAGGAATATTGAAAAGCCATAACATTTTGCTATTGTTAGGTTTAGCCCTGGTGTTATTTGTTTTGATGCTAGTATATTCTTTATAACATTAAAATAACTTGTTGCCATTCCTTTTCTTTTGTTTATTACAGTTTTACAATATGGTGTTTGTGCCATTATTTTGTATAGACCTTCAGCACATTTTCGGGTAACGTTGTCGATATTACGCCTGATATTATTATGTCGATATTACGCTTGATATTATTATGTCGATATCATTACCGCTTTACATTCCCAGAAAAAAATCTGGTACCCGTTAAGGCTGGGTTATCCTGAAAGCCGTCGATCAGGATCGAACATGACCTCTCGTCCTTTAATAGCCCAGTTCACTAACCAATGAGCTTTCGCTGTTATCCACGCGAAGGTGGTGATTGACAAGATATTTATTTTTGGTCTCATGCGGTTGAGTCAGCAATTTGTGTGAAATATTGCGCAGTGGGGAAAGATTATTTCTTCAGCGTTATCTTTATAACGTCATTTTGAGTGATTTTTACATAATTTTTTTGTTAGTCTGACACTGTCAACCTTGACTTTGAACATGATTATATATCACAGTCAACTATAGTTGTGCTAAGACACGCGGGCAGAAAATAAAACTGGAAAACACTCCACCTAGCGGACGTTTCCAGCTATAGGAGTTTTAGATGACTGACGTCACTCTACTAACAACCGTTGATACTCGCAAAGTTGAAAACGTCAAGTTAAGGGGAGGTATTGTTAGAACTTTCTCTCAGGCCTAAGTAAGTCTATAGATGGCTATGATTACATGACGAGATGACGAAAGTGAACGCTGACACAGGAGGGGATGTGCAAAGAAGCGCTTGAAAGATATACTCAAGGCCTCATTACAAGATTTCAATATTAATTGAAAACGTGCAAACTTAGAACTACCAGAGAACTACACTTCTTTTCGAAGTAAAGCTACATTCTGTAAAACAAATCAAAGAGACAAGCCGGAAAGGTTCGCGAAATGTATCCCCTACCGCCAACAACTGTAGCATATCTACTCTGTCCTACTCTCTTATTTCCATAATTTCTAAATACATCTCCACCACAATTATTCTCCGTCGGTGTTCTAGTCTTTTGATCAGGGGACTTGATTCTGACCCATCTCCCTATTTCCCTCCCCTGCTCTGATGTTGGCCCTCCACCACCAGATACGTCTTCTTCGTGCTATTTTCTGGGTCTGTACTACAGATAATCCTCTATCACTTATCGCAACTGCGTCTACACTATGTCTGGCTGGCTCGTCTTCATCAACACCTGTCCCTTATTTTACCCGACGTATCACCTTACGGCCCTTGGGTTATGTCAGCTAAGTCTGGTTACTTGTACACCTTCATAAACCTCGAATCCTGTGGCACGCATGACTGATTCATAACTCGTCGGATCTCTGGTCTAACCATGTGACTGATTATCCAGTTGGCTCTTCTTTCCTCGACATTTGATAGCCATCTCCCACCATTAGCGGAGTGACTGCCATCAGCTAAGTCTAATTTTTATTTCCAATTATTTCTCTACACTTATATTTTCATATCTCCACATTTCACCTATCCTCTATCATGTAAGCACATCTCTTTCTCATCTCATTATCTCATCTCTTATCCCTCGGTCCACTTCTCCTTAACTTAATCATCCTAGATGTAGTAGTAGTTATCTGTGCCTTGCCGTGTGTTATTGCTGTCCTTGTTTTCTGAAGAAAACCGCATGTAGGCTGAAACGTCAGTATTTTTTTGTGTTTCTTTTTTGTAATTCTGTCACCATGTCTTATAGGAGTGCACGTCACATCCCACTACAGGCTCCCTATTCTATCCTAAATTATTCCGGGCCCGCATCGGGCTTAACAGTTCTATTCGCATGAATAGACTAAACCTCGCCATTGCGTGGGCCATGACCACGGTGAGGGAAGAAAGGAACAGAGCTAATGTCACCTGCCAAACAGGTTAGGAGGTTGGTAACAAGGTCTTCGCCTACGCTTCGGAGTTCGTGCATCTGAGCTAAAGCCATCTTCAGTGCTCTCGCTAGTGTGTGGCTGGTTTCTTTAAACTGGGAATGTTGTCGAAGGTTCTATAAACTATCTACCCCATATATTCATGGGCTTTCATTACTTTCTCTTCACCTGTAAAAAAAAAAAAAAAAAAAGGTAAAGAGCCCCCGTCCCGCCAATTGGCGTATATGGAATATGGTATTAGTGACCATACATTTTTACAGACAGCACATGATTTTTTGGGTAATGTGGTCGGTATTACGCCCGTGCCGTTTTACTTTCCCAGAAAAATCCGGTACCCATTTAAGGCTGGGTGGGCCCGGATATCGTCGGTTGGGATCGAACCCTACCTCTTGTCCTTTGTAGTCCAGTTCACTAACCACTGAGCTATCGCGGCTCCTCTTCCCCTGTGGGTTATGTTTATGTGACGTCATCCCACATATTTTGACTGATTGATTTTCTCTTTAATAATGCAACACCAATAATACGAAAGTTTAAACTTTATTTTCTTAAATTTCCTACTAATTTGATTACAATAACAATAAACAACCGGAAACAGCTTCGTTTGACTACTTTCCAAAATGGCGTCCCCACAGAATACATGCCATAAATGATCATCCTCAGGTCGCATGTCTCTGTCCCTAAAAGAATCGATGTCTTTAGCCAGATCTCCCACTTCTTCTGTTGTCATGTTCAAGGTCTCTGAAATCTTGAAACCACCTACTTCTTTATCTGCCCCTGATGCGTCGTCCCGGAACAAGAACCTCCATTATAATTTTTCTTTTCAACCCGCTGTGTCTTTTCATGTGGCCATGGTATTTTATACAATAAATAATTGTGGATTAGAAGAGAACAACTGGAATATATTGTAACAACTGGAAAAACTGAGGGACGAAGAGATAGAGGGAAGCAAAGAGAAAAAATAACAGACAACTTAAGAGAATGGCTTGGCAGAAGGTCAACAACAGAAATGATAAATAGATGCCGAGATCAAAAGTTGTGAGAGACATGATCACCTACGCCAGCAGGCCCGGTACTTGATGATGATGATGAATTGTGGATTAATTTGTTTTCAAAAATGAAGTATCATTCCGAAAGTGATTCACAGTTGCTTGAGGAATGTACAAGTAGATTATGCTGTCAGTGTGGATATTGTAATGAAGTGGGTGAATGGTCTCAAGAATGGAGAGTGGTTAGTAACTGATAAGCGAGGATATGGACCTTTATATCTAAAGTAAAACATTTTCTTTATAACTAAACAAGTAGAGAAATTCAAATACCTAGGAAGTTTAGTGACAAACGATAATTCACAAACAGCAGAGATAGAATCAAAATGCAACAAAGCTTGTCAAATCATTGGAGAGTTATCACCACTTTTGTCCAACATGGAACAACTATAGAGGCTAAACGAGCACTATACAATACAATCTTCACCCCAACGTTGTGCTACCAATACCAGACCTGGACTCTAGATGCAAGAACAATAAGATAAATAACCTCTACTGAGATGAAATGTGTTAGACGAATGACAGAAAACAGTCTGAGAGTTAAGATCAGAAATGAAGAACTGAGAAAAAGTTAGTAATAACCCCCGCCATAGAATATATAAAGAAACAACAGATAAAATAGTTTGGCCACGTGACAAGGCAGAAAGATCAAAACACAACACAACGAGCCTTCAGCAAACGTTGTGAGAATACCAGACCCAAGGGCCGACCACGAAAAAGATGGCTCGATGTAATATTAGTCGAACAGAAGAGCAAAAGACCACAAATTATATCTCCCCTCGACGCTGAAAGGCGGATGAGGAAGGAAAGAAGAAGAAGATATCTAAATTAAAACAGGAAAGAATAGGATTGGCAAAAAGTAACTTTAATGCCATGAAAAATAAACTACCAACAAAACAAATAACACCAGGGCTAAAACTAAGAATAGCAAAAACGTTATATCTTCTAACATTCCTGTATGGTGCAGAAACATGGACGTTAGACAAGAAAACAGAACAGAAAATGGAAACCTTCGAAATGTGGATATATAGAAGAAGAGGTAGAATTGGATGGAAAGAAATACAAACAATGAAGTCTTAAAACAACTAAAAATGAAAAAAAAAATAACAACTAAACACAATTCAAACAAGACAAATGCGATTTTTGGACCATGTTAAAAGACACAACAGCCTACTAAAAGTAATATTTGGAAGGAAAAGTTCATGGTTAAAGAAGCAGAGGTCGACCAAGACTATTATGGATGCGTAACATCAAAAGATGGACAAGTCAGCCTATGACAACCAGCAGCATCAAAGTAAGAGACAGAGCCGAATGCCGCTCCATGGTAGCCAACCCTCGATGCGGAGACAGCACTCAATGATGCTGATGATGAAAATAGAAAAATAGATTGAATTGTTCTAAACACAAGAACAACGGAACCACTGTGGAATGAGTCATTGTGGTGGTATTGGACACTATGCTGTTGAGAAAGTTATTGCTGCTCTCTGTAACAGCAATATGTTGGGGGAGGTGGGTGGTTAACGCATTAGACCTTGACATTACCGTCCAACATTACATGGCTTCACACTACAGTTGGTTCACAGATGTCGTCAATGTGAACATGAACACTATGTTAAATTCAAAGTACACGCATACACATATCGTTTTGAAATTAACGTCTACTTGTACTGTACTATTTATGTTTATTCCCAGTAAATTATGGGTTTTTTTTCTTTTAACGAAATAATCGAAATGACTATTTTTGTAATAATTAAAGTACATGATTATAGAGTTGATTGTAGAGGTTATAAAGTTATTTTCTTTTTTTGGGAGATGAGTTAGTAATTTGGATGATTCCACTGGCACGGGCGGTTGAGCAAATATGGATTTTAATTCGTTTGCAGTGATACCGGGGCCTTCCATAACCAAAGAACCAAAGAGTTGAGTTAACATCTGGAATTCCCTTCCACCACAGACTCTGTTGTCTTATATGATAATTCTGTTTGTGTCTCTAGTGGAGTACAATCTTTACAGAAAATGCTTCGAAATATTTGTCTAAACTTAGTGCTCATAAAATAATAAATAAAAATATTGCCTGACGAGTTAATCGTTTCAAGAAGAACCCAAAACCCACCAGCGACAATACCAATGTTGACATATTTACCTCCTATGGAAAGCTTATGTTCAAATGCTAAGGCCAGAAATACTACACCAATCGGAATAAACATAAAATAAACAGTGTGGAAACCATAACAACCATTCTAGCCACTTTCCGGTTCCGGTTTGTGATGTCTAATTGCTTGCTTGCCAGTGACTTTTCTCTCCATTTTGTTCTCTTCTTTAAATTAATGACGAGTATAGCTGTACAGGTGATGATGATGATAAAAGCAGCGAACGGTAAGAAGAAATTGTTCAGGCTGAAGTAGATCTTTTCAACGCTTTCTCTATTGGAGGCGGACACAAGGCCAACTAGGGTTCTGTTTTTTGTTGGCGAAAACTTCAGGCTCAACTTATTGACAGTGTAAACTGGGGTTCCGAGAGGAAGAGAAGTATGAAGATAGCAACGATGATGATTGACACTCGCCGTGAAGTGAAGATACCTTTGACCTATTGATCAAATATACAGAAAAATATTTTATTGTTTCTTAATTTTAAAATAAATGAGCAATGAGAGTTTTAAGCTGTAAAGAATGAGAGTTTTAAGCTGTAAAGAATGAGAGTTTTAAGCTGTAAAGAATGAGAGTTTTAAGCTGTAAATAATGATAGTTTTAAGCTGTAAAGAATGAGAGTTTTAAGCTGTAAAGAATGAGAGTTTTAAAGTGTAAAGAATGAGAGTTTTAAGCTGTAAAGAATGAGAGTTTTAAGTTGTAAAGAATGAGAGTTGTAAGCTGTAAAGAATGAGAGTTTTAAGCTGTAAAGAAGGAGAGTTTTAAGCTGTAAAGAATGTGAGTTTTAAGCTGTAAAGAATGATAGTTTTTAAGCTGTAAAGAATGAGAGTTTTAAGTGTAAAAAATGAGAGTTTTAAGCTGTAAAGAATGAGAGTTTTAAGCTGTAAAAAATGAGAGTTTTAAAGTGTAAAGAATGAGAGTTTTAAGCTGTAAAGAATGAGAGTTTTAAGCTGTAAAGAATGAGAGTTTTAAGCTGTAAAGAATGAGAGTTTTAAGCTGTAAAGAATGAGAGTTTTAAGCTGTAAAGAATGAGAATTTTAAGCTGTAAAGAATGAGAGTTTTAAAGCTTAAAAATGAGAGTTTTAAAGTGTAAAGAATGAGAGTTTTAAGCTGTAAAGAATGAGAGTTTTAAAGTGTAAAGAATGAGAGTTTTTAGCTGTAAAGAATGAGAGTTTTAAGTGTAAAGAATGAGAGTTTTAAGCTGTAAAGAATGAGAGTTTTAAGCTGTAAAGAATGAGAGTTTTAAGCTGTAAAGAATGAGAGTTTTAAGCTGTAAAGAATGAGAGTTTTAAGCTGTAAAGAATGAGAATTTTAAGCTGTAAAGAATGAGAGTTTTAAGTGTAAAGAATGAGAGTTTTAAAGTGTAAAGAATGAGAGTTTTAAGCTGTAAAGAATGAGAGTTTTAAAGTGTAAAGAATGAGAGTTTTAAGCTGTATAGAATGAGAGTTTTAAAGTGTAAAGAATGAGAGTTTTAAGCTGTAAAGAATGAGAGTTTTAAAGTGTAAAGAATGAGAGTTTTAAGTTGTAAAGAATGAGAGTTTTAAGCTGTAAAGAATGAGAGTTTTAAGATGTAAAGAATGAGAGTTTTAAAGTGTATAGAATGAGAGTTTTAACATTATCATCATCATAAAGTACCTGGCTTGTTGGCGTAGGTGATCATGTGTCTCCACAACTTTCGATCTCGACAATTATTTATCACTTCTGTTGTTGACCTTCAGCCAGGCCATTCTCTTAAGCTGTCTGGTATTTTTCTCTTTGCTTCCCTTTATCTCTTCGTCTCTTAATTTTTCCTGTTGGATAATTTTACCTGCTACTGTATGCAGTAAACAGTACAACCTGTGGCTGCCCTGCTGCCTTGCAGGTAAGCTCGGGAGAGTAAAAGGTCAAGGGAGGGTACCCGGAAGTAAAACAACCACACTGCCTTGTGGATGAGACTTTTTAGTCAAAGGCTAGCGGAGCCAACCGTAAACAAACCAACGGAAGGCAATAGAAAACCACCGTCGTAACTTCTTTGTACAATCATGAGAGTTTTAATGTGTAAGTAATTAGACTTTTAAAGTGTAAAGAATGTACATTAAGATGTAATGTGGAAAAAAAAACTATAAACTTTAATAGCAGCTTTACTAACAAAAAAAGAGTGTCAAATTATAAAAGCCTATACACAAGTCAGTTAGAGGTTCACACTATCTATTTGGATCTCGGGTTATGTCTTCGCAATGATCTGACTGAAGATAAGTAGAAATCTGTTAATGTAGTCGTTTTGTTGTCGTGTCACACTGGCGAAGTCCTGGAACCGAACTGTTTATAATTTTGTACGGCCTTCTTTTTAGTTAAGCTGTTATAGATAAGTTCTTAAATATTATGTAGAGCCAGTCTTAACATATGGATGTGAATTATGGACAATAGGACAACAGACAAGAAAATCACTGGAGTCTGTAGAAATGTGGTTTTACAGAAGTATGTTAAGAATACCATGGACATCTAAGAAGAGTAATGACAGTATTCTGAAAGAGGCCAAAGCAAAAAGAGAACTAATTTTCAATATTAGGAAGAAACAGTCATCATTTTTTGGCCATGTAATGAGAAGGGAACAACTAGAATATATTGTAACAACATGGAAATTGAGGTCGAAGAGATAGAGGGTAGCAAAGAGAAAAGATATCAGACACAAGAGAATGGCTTGACAGAAGGTCAACAACAGAAATGATAAATAACTGTCGTGATCGAATATTATGGAGAGACATGATCACCTACGCCATCAGGCCCGGTACTTGATGATGATGATGTTATAGATAAGTATTTTATTATTCTCACTTTTCATCCACCTTTTTGCACTATATTATATATTCGTGCCGAAATCAGTCAGATGTTGCTAATGTATCATTTTACTGTGCTAGAACTCATTATTTATAGGTGGGTGGGCTAGTGCTCTACTAGCCGTCATTACTTTCCTCATTTCATAGTCAGACAACCATTCCTATTACAGATGAGTCATCAGGAGAGCGTGAACTTTGTATCGAATCCACGTTCGCTTTATCGCCAAGCCAGAACCTTACACTAGGCTACATACTACAGTTTGTAATAAATATTCATTGACATTATATATTTATCGTCCACTCTTGTAAGAAAGTGTGGGACAGATAGATAGATAGATCGATAGATAGACAGACAGACAGACAGACAGACAGACAGACAGACAGACAGACAGACAGACAGACAGACAGACAGACAGACAGACAGATAGATAGATAGATAGATAGATAGATAGATAGATAGATAGATAGATAGATAGATAGATAGATAGATAGATAGATAGATAGATAGATAGATAGATAGATAGATAGATAGATATACAGAAAGACAGGCAGGCAGACCGACAGACCGAGACATACAGACAGACAGAGACAGAAAGATAGATAGATAGATAGATAGATAGATAGATAGATAGATAGATAGATAGATAGATAGATAGATAGATAGATAGATAGATAGATAGATAGATAGATAGATAGATAGATAGATAGATGGATGGATGGATGGATGGATGGATGGATGGATGGATGGATGGATGGATGGATGGATGGATGGATGGATGGATGGATGGATAGATGGATGGATAGATAGATAGATAGATAGATAGATAGATAGATAGATAGATAGATAGATAGATAGATAGATAGATAGATAGATAGATAGATAGATAGATAGATAGATAGATAGATAGATAGATAGATAGATAGATAGATAGATAGAAATATATATGCAATGGCAAAAGAACAAAATACACTGTCTGTAGTTTTCATTATTGTTTGTGTCTGAATCTAATCCTAGAAAATTCACTATGTGCTGTTAATAATATCATCCCATCAGAACGTGGGTAATCATGAAGGTCTGGTTCATTGTCTCTCTGCCACTAAAATATTTCTTATTCACCCATCCATTTTTTATTCTACAATTACATTTAAAAGATAAAGGTAAATGTATGAGACTTGAATCTTAGCACGTGGATTTTTACCAATTTGTTTTCGGCCGCCTATCCAGAATTGTTCGGAGACTCCTGTCTAGTGTCGTCTCAAGCATTATAACTCGAGGGCGAGGCGCCATTCTACACCTTCTCAGAGTATGATCCCTGATACCCATTTCTACCAGCGGCTAGGTCGATCGCTCGGTATTTTTGTTTTGTCAACCACGAGTACAATTCACGCTGCTTCCGGTGGTAATCAAAAAGAGGTTGTCCGACCGCCGGTAGTTAATGGATTGTCAAATAAGTATCATCATCATCAAGTACCAAGCCTGCTGACGTAGGTGATCATGTCTCTCCACAACTTTCGATCACGAGTTATTTATCATTTCTGTTGTTGACCTTCTGCCAAGCTATTCTCTTAAGCTGTCTGGTATCTTTTCTCATTGCTATCCTCTTATCTCTTCGTCCCTCAATTTTCCCAGTTGTTACAATGTATTCCAGTTTTTCTCTTCTCATTACATTGCCAAAAAATGATTATTGTTTCTTTGAATAAGTATAGGGTCAACAATTCACAAGAGTTTGAATAGAAAGACCATCACACAGGACTCAGTTATATATTGTAATTCTTGTAATTTCTTTTTTTTTTCTTTTCTTCGCATCCTCTTTTACCCATTTGGGTGTCGAGGGAGATGCAAACTTCTGCTTCTACCCCTTCTGGCAGCTTCAACCATTGTCAATTGATTGTGTAGTGTCTTTTTTTTCTGTCGGTCCATCTTATTCTCGGTCTACCGCTTGCTCTTCTCCCTTCTCGTCTCCATTAATATCTGCTTTCTATGATATTTGCGTGGCATTCTTTCTAAGTGGGAAACCAGTTTATTTGTTGTTTCTTTATGTATATTTCTATTGGTTCAATGCCCTCCTTTTTCACATAACATTTTTAAAAAAAATAAGTCAGCACTCTTTTGTTCACTTCAAATGCTTGTCTCTGACCTTTTCTATGATCTTATTAAAAGTATATATTTTTAAATAAAACTAAAGATTCGGAGATAATTGATTTAGATTTCCACTGATAACAAATAAGATTATGTAACTTATTCTTTATTAGATTAAAAATAGGGTTACTGGTTGGTCTCGAGGCAAGACGTCGGTCTCGAGACAGAGAGATTGTGGGTTCAAATCCGGCTGCACCTTTTGGGATTTTTATTAATGATTTCTCTCTC